>MU768918.1:13710-95513 GCA_026770625.1 Nicotiana glauca
TTTTTTTTTTTTTTTTTGGGAGAATGACATATTTACTCACAAAAATAAAATTATTTATCCTTGTTTATCCATTTATTTTTCTACCCATAAACTAATTACATTTCCTACCCATAATAGTTTTTGTGAATTTTTTTTTCTTTATTCTCAATTCTTGTTTATTTCTATTCTTCTTTTTTTCTTTCTTTTCTCCTTTTCTTTTTTTCTCGTTTTCTTCTTCATTTTTTCTTTTCTAATTTCATTTAACTTTTTTTTTATATTCTTTTTTCTCTTCATAATCTAATTTCATTTACCTTTTTACTATTTTTTATTATTTTTTTTATACAATAAGAAAAAATAACTGATATAGTAAATATTTGTTCCCCTTTTTTAAATATAACTAGTATAATATACCTTTTTTTCTTTCTCATTTTTTAAATTAATTATTAAACTGAAATAATATCAGTTGTCACTTGATCTAATTCACTGAATATCATATTGACTGCTGTTGAGCACTATAAATTACATAATCAGATTTTAAGAATCAACACGCGATTTTCATGCAAACCTTGATCTCCTTCCCTATAAATATCAGTGCACACTCTACCATTAGCAGTAATACAACCATTTATAGAGCAAGAAAATATAATCTACGTCAACCAAATCTCCATATATACTAGTTAGAATGAAAATGATAATAATATATTAAAAAATACAACAAAAGTATAAGTAGCAAAAAAGACTTCTAGTACCATGTGATACCAATATGGTATATATGTATACCAACAGAGCATATGATATCTCTAGAATATTGCTACAACTATCTCCAACTATACTACTATACCAAAACATTAAAAGACGCAATAAAAGTCTGAGAAAATTACATGATCGTATTGCAAGCTAACTATTCGCAAAATAACTTGCTCATTTCGTATACTAAGAGGGTATATAGTTGTATGGGGTCGTTCCAATAATTGCCTATAATTATAAAAATTATTACATAATACACATAATTTATGTCCATCGGCGCACAAAAATTCCAGCATTGCAACTCATGTCTATATAAATAATTTCATAATACAATTCACTTAAAATGCAGCTAAAACAATCAAAACAATGTTCAAACTACCATATGATACCAATATGGCATATAACTATACCAACATGGTATACAGTTTTACTAGTTAATTCCCGGTAACTATGACTATACTACTATTATATAACACACATGCATAAAGAGAAAAATAAAAAAATAGTGTACCACATATTAATATAATAAGGTATTTAAAGATATTGTACTATATTACTATTATTAAAAGAAATCCAAATATTGTACAAATTAAATACAACTAATACAACCAAAAAATGATTCAACTAGCATACGATACGAATATAGTATATAGCTATACTAATAGTGTATATAGTTGGAATGAATTGTCTATTAAAATAGTATATTTGTATACTATTTCGGTATACAATACAAATTCGTCTTCTTCTCTGGTTCAACTACATTTCAACCCAAATTTCTAAAATCTACTACAAAATCTCCATCAAATTAACTAAAACTTTAGCTACAACCTCCAATCAACTTTCCAAACAAACTCATACAGGATCGGATCAAAACAATTAAAAACTCAAACAAACCAAGTTATGAGTTTCAAGCTTCAAGGTCTTTCAATGGTGGATTTAAATTTTTGCACAATAAATCTCTAAAAACCAGCATCAAAGGTACAATATACACATCAAAGAACAATAACTAATGAATTTCAACAGTAAAACACTATAAAAAATCAGATCTGCCATTTTGAACTCATTCACATGGAGTTTCAAAAATTGATCTGTTCTTCCTATGATCTAGTTTTTGAATTGTGCCCTGTATTTTAGTGTTGAAAACTTGTTTGCAGTGCCAAAACCACGAAGGCTTGAGGTTATTTCAATTTTCAGTGCGAACGGATGGAAGAATAAGGCAAATCAATGCCTCAGTTCTTGGTCGCATAAAGCATACACAAACTTTATCAAAATAGTACAGTAGTATTTTCATACATTCAAGAATTAATGCTGCGATCGATGTCCACAAGAATTGATCTGTTGTTGGTAGTGATTAGCAGCGGCTGGAATTAGCGAGTAAATAGTTTGGGCCGCATGGGTAAGAGTAGTAAATAGTTTGGATCTGGGCATTAAAATATAAATAGTTTGAAATTAATGGGTATAAAGTGAGATTTTCTCTTTTTTTTGGGCAGGCCATACACATGTTGTATAGGCCCAGCAAAGAGACCTGCCTTTATTAGCATGAGAGTCCAATGTGTTGGCTCAGAACACATAGTATTCTATTCTTTTTGGAATCTTTACATAAATAACCAGTCAGATTCACTGTCTACATTTTCAGCCACTATGTTCATCCCTGTTTACTCAAAATTACTAACTTCTGTGCAAGTAATGCAGGAGTTATTTGCTAATGGAGAAACTATTCAAGATATTTGTGTACAAAGAAGGAGAACCGCCTCTATTTCACTATGGTCCTTGCAAGAATATATACTCAATGGAAGGCATGTTCATTAACCTAATGGAAGCAAACAACCATTTTCAAACTCTTAATCCTGACAAAGCTCATGTCTATTTCCTTCCCTTTAGTGTTGTTATGATCCTCGAACACCTTTTCGATCCAATCATTCGCGATAAGGCCGTCTTGGAACGCATTGTTCGTGATTATGTTCGTACTGTATCGACAAAATACCCATACTGGAATAGAAGCCTAGGAGCTGATCATTTTATGCTTTCATGCCATGATTGGGTAAGTACATTATTGAATTTGAAAAGTTTATACAGTCAAATCTCTCTATAATAACGTCATATGTCCGGACATATAATATAACATAACATGATAAAATAATCAGTTCCAAAGAAAACTTGGCCGTTATAGTAAAATTTTATCATAAAAATGACTATTATAGAGAGGTCTGACTGTACTTCTTTTACATGGTATGACAAGACGTTATATATAGTTTTGTACATTTGTAGGGACCTCGAGCTACATGGTACGTGCATCAAATGTATTTCACTTCGATACGAGTATTATGCAATGCAAATACATCTGAGTTCTTTAATCCAAGAAAAGATGTACCACTTCCAGAGATCAATCTCCTCACAGGAAACATTAATGAACTAACTGAAGCATTGCCCAAGTCAAACAAGACAATTTTAGGGTTCTTTGCAGGACGATCACACGGTCGAATTCGGCCTATACTTTTTCAACACTGGGAAGAAAAAGATGAAGATATAAGAGTTTACAGCAAAATTCCACCAGAATTATCTTATGATGAGATGATGAAGAGGAGCAAATTCTGCCTGTGTCCTAGTGGCTATGAAGTGGCAAGTCCAAGAATTGTGGAGGCTATATATGCAAACTGTGTACCAGTTTTGATCTCACAAAATTATGTGCTGCCCTTTAGTGATGTTCTTGATTGGGATAAGTTCTCAATTCAAGTTTCAGCAAGTGAATTACCAAACTTGAAAAATATTTTACTAGGAATATCTGAGGAAAGATATGAAAAAATGGTAGAGGGAGTGAGACAAGTGCAAAGGCATTTTGTCATAAATGATCCACCAAAGAGATATGATGTGTTTCACATGATTGTTCACTCTATATGGTTGAGGAGATTGAATGTCAGAATACATGGTTGAATTAAATTTCTTGATTTCAAAACATAGTGCATATGGATTAAAATAAAGACCGACCGGTGCATTAAGCTCTCGCTATGCACGAGGTCCGCAGCCTTACCCTGCATTAAGTTTCTTGATTTTAAATCATAGTGCATATAGATTAAAGCACTAAAGGGCAGCCTGATTCACTAAGCTCTCACTATACTCGGGGTCTGGGGAAGGATTGGACCACAAAAGTCTATTGTACGCAGCCTACCCTGCATTTCTGCAAGAGTTTGTTTCCACGGCTCGAACCCGTGACCTCCGGTCGCATGACAGAACCTTTACTAGTTACGCCAATTATGCCAAGGCTCCTTTTCATGGATTAAAACACTACAATCAGAAATATTGTTAGAAACAATGTACAGAGAAGATTAAGAATAAACTGAAACTTTAAAAAGCAATGATTCATATAAACTGAAACTTTAAAAAGCAATGATTCATACTTTCATAATGTGAAACCTCCTTTTACAATTTTCTTACATAGTTGCCAGTTTCTGTCAAGCAACATAAAATCATCTACAGTTAAAAAAAAATTTAGGGGAAAAAATTAATGTATAACCTACAATGTATATGAACTGTTTCTAAGTTCATGAAATAATGAACACAATTGTCCCACCTTCTACTCCAAGAATACTGTACATAAAATTTCAAGCATCAGCACATCTTGTTGGTGCATATCCCAGTCTGGACCTTTTGGTGTCATATAAGATATGAAAATTCTGCTGTTGGTAGTTTCCAATTATCGACAAAGCAGATCGAGGAGTCCCTAAAACAGCCAAACAAACGATGTCTTCTGGTTCGAGTTTGATGAAGTAGTTCTCTACAGGGAAATTCCATACAGCTCCATCACCAAACACGATTCCAAACGAGGGAAATTCCACGTTCTTCACACCAGACACATTGTAACACGGATTCAGAATAGGAAAGTCTTGTACAACAGGATAGCCCTTAACCTTATTGACGAATGCCTCTTTTATAATCTCATATGCAGGATCCGCGAAATAACTCAATGTGGTACCTGAATCAATGATTGTACCGCCAACACCTTCTGGCGACAAATTCCAAGTCTCCTCGGGTATATTCAGTACCTCTCCTCCAACTATAACAGATTTTATCTGCACATAGTAGAAAGTTTCCACATCTTTGCCTCCAACCAATGAAGTAAAATTCAACTGTGGATGTTTCAAAAGTTCCTTATCTTCACCAAAAATCAACTTACTACTAACACTAGAATTGCTATTCCTATCAACAAGACAATACGAAAACGAATGACCATATAAAGATTGAAGCTGAGAAGCAAACGAAAGCGGCCCTCTCCCTAATCCTAACAAACCAGCAGCACCATGAAATAATCCTCTATTCCAATGACCACAACCAAACATCACATTTTCCACCTTCCTAAATTCACTCCCACTCGTCGTCGTGAGGTTCACAGTAAACGTTTCAAGCGCGAAATCGCCAGTAGTATTAGAACTATCACCATACCAATAGTAATAAGGACAAGTTTGATTCTCAGATTTACAAAGCTGAGGAGGATCAGGGGATGTAACCAATTTACACCTAGGATCATGACAACTTATATTTCTAAATGAAGTAGAGTCTTTAGGATTATAATGAGGTCCATTTTGTTCAAAACAATCAAAACAAGGAACACATTGAATCCAATTAAGATCACTACCAGTATCAAGAATTAAAGAAAAATGCTTAGGTGGTGTACCAACAAACACATCCATAAAATACTCACCAGAGCCAAGACTCACACCTGACTCCAATGTTGCCATTAGCTTGCCGGAAAGTTCATAAGATTCCGGCGGGGCTGCTGCCGGAGCAATCACAGGCTTATGTTTATTATCATTTTTCTCAAGTCTTGAATTGTAATTCTGATTTTTCTTCTCAACAATTCTTGTATGGAGTGTCTGAATTCTGCTTAAATCCCTTGCTCTAGACTCAAAGACTGAATCTTTAGCCTCAATTTTTTTACCAGCTGATCTGTGCCTTAACTGAAACTTTACAGCTTCTTTTTTCTGGTTTCCAAAAATGGAAACTTCTTCATTTTCTCCATTTTTTACATCAACAACATCTACTTCTTGAGCTATAGAATGGGTGTTTGATTTTTGAGAAACTCCATAGTTGCAATCTGAGTCAGCTGAAGAAGAAACAGCATTAAAGCTTGGATGTTCAGGGAATTCAATACCTGAAACACTAGAATTCAGATTTCTGAAGCTGTAAAATCCTCCACAGGCAACAAAACCAGAGGAAAACAAGAATATGAACAATAAAATGAAAAGAATGAACTTTGTCCCCATCACTAATACTACTAAAAATTTCTTTAAAATAGTTTTTTCCTGAATAAAAAATCCTCAAGAATCCAGAAAAAATGAGTTGGGTTAGAAATGTGGAAGCTGAATGAAAGAGGAAAATGAGGAATAATTTGTAAGGAGAGACAAAGTTAAAGGGGAAAAAAGGAAGGAAATAAAAATGAGGATGATTTGGGTCTTGGTTTATGAGTTTTGTATGGTGAAGTGTAGAATAAAAAAAACGTAAGGAGTTGAAGTTTGAATAACGACTTTGAATGTGGTCTGGCTTTTCACTTACGCGCTTTCCACAAGTCTCAGGTATTTTTTAATGTTAACTTATTTAATTAAAGAAAAAAAAATACATTATACAGTTTTATAGTAATTTTTATTTTTTGCAATAACGAAAAACTCAGTCTATTCCCACAAATGGAGTTTGGATAAAGTAACATGTACACAAACCTTACTCCTACTTTGTGAAGATACAAAGAATGTTTTCAATAGATAGTCAATTCAAAAAATATGAAAAAGAAATCAGTAATAATAAGCTGTGATAAGGAAAATGAAGCGAAAGGAACCATACGTACTAAGAAAGATATAAGATTTAAGAGTTATTTTCTCTTGAAAAAAACATCTAGTTGTGAAAAAACTAGAAGTCCAATATTAATATTTTTAATTGAAAAATTAACTAAATTAGAAAGTGACATTTTAGTTATGGTATAGCCGTCTTATTCTCATGCTCTTTTTGATATATTTAAATAATTGAGTGCATTAACTAGGTGGTGGAAAATGGCAACAACTCTTTGGCCCCTTTAAAAGGGAACTTGTGTCATGCTTGACGTCTAAGAAGCTTCTTTTTTATAATTATTTTTTCTACTTTTGCAATTAGTAACTTAATTTCAAGAAAATATATTGATAAAGTTTATTTTATAATTATTCACGAAAGGTACCATCAATGTTTAGTTTAAGAAAACCGTTGTGAGGTTTGTGCCACGCAACGTTAATTGCATGGGTGTGGCCACTCAATATTTCCTTTTGAATGAGAAATTTATATTCAGTGGCCAACTTAATAGAGCTTCTAAGGGAGAATTTGTGAGAGGTGTTGTCAATATTGTTTTTATTTTGGTTATTTCAAATACTCCAAAATGATAAAAGGGAATAGCTCTAGCCATATGAGGAAAAGAGATAAGATGGGAGTATTGATGTCTCTTATACTAGTGAGACAATGGTGGTGATTTCTATGTAGGGATGTATTAAGACCACTTAGTTCTCGGATCTCATGAACCACTTTACATTCAATTTGAATGAAGATGTGTTCAATTGATTTGTTTTCAGTTTTATAGATAGGGCAAATAGGGTCTATATTAATGCCTATGTATGAGAGGTAGGAACTAGTAGGAAGTTTGTAATGGAGGCATTTTCACAAGAAAAACTTTATCTTATTAGGGCATTGGAGGTTCCATATCCAGTTGAAATCCAGGTAGTTTGGATCTTTTGGTGAAATAAGATTGTAACAAGATTTTGACGTAAATTTACCATTTTCAGTTAG
Source organism: Nicotiana glauca (assembly GCA_026770625.1). NCBI lineage: Eukaryota > Viridiplantae > Streptophyta > Magnoliopsida > Solanales > Solanaceae > Nicotiana > Nicotiana glauca. The sequence goes on from MU768918.1 coordinate 21,232, forward strand.
AGCCCAGGCAGGGGTATCTATGGGACTATCCTTTGATACAATAAAAAGAATGCTATTAGCTAATGGTTGGGGTAAGTCAAAAGATATATTTTGAAGATCCCATGAATTGTCAGCCCAGATGTCACTAATTGTGAGGTTGTTGACTTGTTTTGTAATTGGCCCTTGGATGGTTTGCCTAAGATTTGAAAAATTTGGAATCCAATTTTCCATATGTTCGTTTTTGAATGGTTACTAGGGATCCAGTTGATTCCCTTGTTGCATATTTCCCAACCCTTGATAATATTTTTTCATATGAAAGAGGTGTCTTTAAGATATGTATTGGAGCGATAAATGGAGGATAGGATCTTGACCCAGGGGGAGTGAATGTTGTGAATTAGCCTCCAAGAAAGATTTTTTAAATTGACAACGTTTTTATCTTTGGCAGCATGAATACCTAGGCCCCCACTCCTTTTATCACTCCTTTTATCACTAATGATGATTTTCCATTTAATGAGGTGGAGTAATTTTTTTGTATTGGTTGTACCCCAGATAAAATTCCTTTGAATTTTATCAATGTGCTAGAAAATTTTAATGGCAAGGAAATTATATACCATCCTTGGAATGGTCTTTTATTTATAGAACTCTTTGTCACTTCAAATTTTTCCCTAAGATCACCAAACTAGTAATGAGTTGCATTGCCACTAGTAGAATCTCTATTATAGTAAATGGCAATAGAAACAAATTCTTCAATCCTAGAAGAGGTATTAGACAAGGTGATCCCTTGTCTCCCTATGTATTCATCCTTTGTATGGATATGCTATCTACCCAAATATCTTATAATGTACATATTAGTCTCCTATCAGAATGGGAAAACATAATTGCTCCTTATCCCATCTATTTTATGTAGATGGCCTTACTTTAATGTGTAATATTGATAATAACTCTCCGACTATAATACTCTCATGCCTCAATAGTTTTTGTTCCCCATCGGACAAAAAATTAATAACTCAAAATAAAAAATTATGGTCTCCAAGAATTGTCCAATTACTACCTCCAAATATCTAGTCAAACTATGTGATATTAAAATCAGCAATAGCTTTGGTAAATATTTGAGATTCCCAATCACCAATACAAAACCTAAATCATCCGCCTATTAATTTATCCTAGATAACATGTCTAGGAGATTACATCTTGGAAAGCAAATTTCCTCAATATGGCGGGCAGACCACTCTAGCAAATTCTATTTTAAACATGCAAGGATGGTATATAATTTCCTTTCTTTTTTGCTCTTTTTTGTCCTTTTTAGGTGAAGAAATAAGATGAGGAAACTAAATTTGGAGACAAATATATTTTTGGAACTTATTACTTTATATATGCAATAAAATTTGCAAAGAGAGAAGTTTATAGTTAAATTGCATCCATATAAAAAATGCTTTATACTCGTTTAAACGAACTAATAAAATGAAACACGAAAAAGTATATCATTACACGCTCCATCAACCGAGGAAATGGGTCTTCGTGGCTTTTTAAAATGTTGAAATTAAGAAAATATTTCTTTTAAATCTTTTATGTGTAAATGATAGATCTATCATGTGTAAAAGTAAATTCTTCATGTATAAAAAATCTTACCATAATCACAGTTGCATGTCTGCAAGTTATATATCTATATTCTTGTACTTGTCGGCTTAATTACATGATAAAACTATTAACTGTGCTATTACATAGATATATAAAAAGAGAAAATTGAGATATCTTGTGTGTTGGGTGGATGAGGAGAATAACTATTGTATACTGTAAAATCGGAGGGTCCAATTCCTCGTCATCGAGGCACCTCGAAAGATCGTCTCGAGGGATCGAGGTTACGACCGAGCCTCCTCCCTCGAGGGTCGTAGATACTCGACTTCGGGGCAGTAATGTGACGATCCAACCTGTCGTCTCATGTGTTACCACCCCGTTTCTCTCATTTTATGCTTCTTCATGTTTCATTATTGACATTTGGTGTGTTAGAGTTGAATTGGATTAGTTTTGGTAGGAAATGAGACACTTAGTCTCTTTAAGGAAGGTTTGGTTTAGAAAAGTCAATCGGACATTGAATTATGAGTTAGAAGGCTCGGATGTGATTTCTAGTGATTTGGTTAGCTTCGAGAAGTGATTTGTGACTTAGGAGTGTGATCGGAAGTGATTTTGGAGGTCCGATGTAGAATTAGACTTGAATTGGCGAAGTTAGCATTTTGGTGAATTCCAATTGATAGGTGAGATTTTGATCAGAGGGTCAGAATGGAATTCGGAGAGTTGCTGTAGCTCCGTTAGGTGATTTTGGATGTGTGTGCAAAATTGCAGGTCATTCGGTGGTGTTTTAGTCGAGTTTTTGATCGAATGCGTAATTTGAATTTTTTTGGAGAACTTAGGCTTGAATTCGATAAGAATTGACGATTTTGGTGTTGTTTGATGTGTTTTGATGATTGAAAAAAGTTTGAATGATGTTTTAGGATGTGTTGGTGCTTTCGGTTGAGGTCCCGGGGGCCTCGGGGTGAGTTTGGATGGTTAAACGGAGAGTTTTGGGATTTTTGCAAGGAAAAAGGGCTGCTGGTATGTGGTGTTTTCGCACCTGCAGTTATGGGACCGCAGGTGCAGTCACGCAGAAGCGGAGGAAGGAGCCGCAGATGCAAAGATCTGGGACTTAGGCTGTTTCCGCAGAAGCAGCATCTGCGAAGCCGCAGATGCGGGGAGGAGGTCGCAGAAGCGGACCTGGATATTTCTTGGTATTCCGCAGAAGCAGAAGAAGTCCGCAGAAGCGACTTATGGACTGTAGAAGCGGTCGTGGCCCTTAATTGAAATTTCGCAGGAGCGTACTTGTACCGCAGGAGCGGGAGCCGCAGATGCGGCTATGTAGCCGCAGATGTAGAAATAACTAGGCAGATTTATATTACTTCCTCTGCGAGCTAGGTCTTATTTTTACCATTATTGAGCAACCTTGGGAGCTTTTTGACGAGGATTAAAGAGGGTTTCGACGGGAATTGATTATTGGAGGTGAGTCTTGTGACTTAGAAACATCATTTTTATTGAAGAATCAACATTTAAATTCATAAAAATTTGATTAAAAATGGAAGAACTAGGGCTTGACTTTTTGAATGAAAATTTGGAGTTTGAGGGAGCGTTTGAGCTCGGATTTTAGTAAATTTGATATTTATAGACTCGTGGCGAGATAAGAAATCCGGTGATGTAAATTTTTTGATTTTTTTAGAAGTGGGCCCGGGTCTCGGATTTTGCCAATTTCGTAATTTTTGATATTTTTTGAGTCTTTTCGATTGGATTATGTTCCCTTAGCCTATTGTAACGTATTCCTTGTGGTTTTGATCAGATTCGACGTACGAGGAGGTCGATTCGAGAGGAAAAGGGCATAGCGAGCTAGACTTTTGGTCGGCTTGAGGTGAGTAATAGATGTAAATGATTTTCTGAGGGTTTGAAACCCTGAAAATTTCACATTGTAACGCTATATTGAGGCAAGACACGTGCTCTATGACGAGTGCGGGGTCGTTTGTGGTGGGGATTGTGAATTGGTCCTTCCCGAGTGATGTTCATACAGTGTTTTCGACTAAGACTTGTTTGATAATCGTTCTACTTGGACTAAATTGTTATATTTGGGCTTTGTGCCAATTATTTGAATCCTTCAGGGATTGCTATTACTGTTTTCACATTATTTGATAGGTTATTTGATCTCAGTACTAAGTTAAATACTGTTTTTTTAAATGCTCAGCCATCTTTCTAAGATTTGAAAACTTTAACACTATTTTATTGACATTCGGAGCTGAGATCCTATTATTTTAATATTGCCCGAGAGGCTTATGTGAATTTCTGGACTGAGCATGAATCGGACCGCGCGCCGCAATGATATTATATTGATATTGAGGCCTAGAGCCTGGTTGGTTCTACGAGATGGCTTGATTATTTGCGCTTGGGCTGTAGGAGCCCCTTTGGAGTCTGTACACACCTCCAGTGAGCGTCGTCGACGTTAAATGGATCGGGTTGAACGCCGCAGCGAGTGCTAGAGTGTATCGTTCTATGTGTTGCATTGCATTCACGTATTTGTCACTTATTTGGTTTACCTGTCATAGTATTTCTGTACCCTTATTTCATCGTTTTGTTGCTTCATGATTAAATGTTCTGGACTGCCAGTTATAGTTTACTTTGTATTATTCCGCGATTTTTTATTCTCAGCCCTTATTTATGTTTATTACTCACTGGGTCAGAGTACTCACATTACTCCCTGCACCTTGCATGCAGATCCAGGTACCCCACAGGCTGAATGAGGATTTGTTTAGCAGCGCAGTAGCATCCGGGAGTATCGAGGTAGCTGCATGGCGTTCGTAGCCTTGATCTCTCCCTTCCATCTCTATCTTTTATTCAACATTTCTTAGATAGACTTGTAATAGGTTGCCATTCTGTATTAGAGGCTCATATTCATGACACCGGGTCCTATTTAGGGGTTATGTTGCAGTATTTTGTTAAATTTTGCATATTTCATCGTTATTTATAGACTTTTGATAAAATGGCTTAGTAATTTTCCCTGTGTTTTATATCTATAATCTGTGTAAGAACCTAGGAAAGGTTGTTGAATGGTCGGGCTTGCCTAGCAGTGCATTGGGCGCTATCAGGACCAGGGTTGGGGTCGTGACAAGTTGGTATCAGAGCCTAGGTTACTTAGTCTCGTGAAGCATGAGCCGGTTTAGTATCTCGAGGATCGGTACGGAGACGTCTGTATTTATCCTCGAGAGGCAGCAGAACTTTTAAGAAAAACTTCATATTCTTGAAATTCTTGTCGTGCGACTTTGTTGATCCAAGGACTAAACTTCTGTATTCTATTCTCTCGCAGATGGCGAGGACTCGCTCTACCGGACGTGGCGGACGACTACCAGCACTACCTACTGAGGCGACTAGAGGTCGTGGATGCGGTCGTGGTCGTGGTCGAGACAGAGCAGCGGGGGCAGCATCTGTTGATCCACCAGTTGCCCCAGCTCAGGACCAGACTCCAGCTTTGGATGCTCCAGCAGCACCTGTTCAGGCACCGACAGTACCCATTGTGATTTCGGGTCTCCAGGAGGCCTTGGCTGAGATATTATCAGTTTGTACTAGCCTGGCTCAGGCAGTTTCAGCCACTACTACAGTAGCTACTTCACTGGCCGGGGGAGGCAATCAGACCCCCGCTGATCGCACGCCCGAGTAGGTTGTGCAGGGATTACAGACACCGGGACCAGCTCCAGCTCTGCCGATTATTCCAGTTCAGGACTATGTGGTTCCAGCTATGCCCGTGGATGAGCAGCGTCGTCTCGAGAGATTCAGTAGGCTCCAGCCTCCGACATTTAATGGTGCTGAGGGCGAGGATGCCCAGGGTTTTCTTGACAAGTGTTAGCGTATGCTTCGCACCATAGGGATTCTGGAGTCGAGTGGTGTGACTTTTACTATCTTCCCGTTCTCAGGGGATGCATTTACCAAGTGGGAGGATTTTGAGAGGCGTAGGCCTGTTAGTGCAGCGCCCCTTACCTGGCAGCAGTTCTCCACTCTCTTCTTGGAGAAGTATGTACCGCAATCCCGTAGAGAGGAGCTGCGTAGGCAGTTTGAGTGGTTTACTCAGGGAGACATATATGTGACCCAGTGCGAGATGAGATTTTCACAGTTGGCCCGTCATGCTACTTGGATGATCTCGACGGATCGGGAGAGGATCAAGAGGTTCGTGGATGGCCTCAACTATTCCCTCTGTATTTTGATGACTAGAGAGAGAGTATTGAGTGCTTCATTCGATGAGGTAGTCGACATTGCTCATGATATTGAGATGGTTCGCTGCAGGGAGTGTGAGGAGAGGGAGGTCAACGGGTCTCGGGGTTCAGGTAGTTTCAGTGGTGCTTTGTCTAGGGGCCAGTTCCAGCATGGTAGAGGTTGTTCCCTCAGGCCTCCTCAGTCGGCCCGTCCAGAGTATAGTGGGGCGTCTTCAGGCAGTGGTCATCAGGGGTTCCAGCAGGGGAAGCCTTCACTTAGTGCCCTCCCAGCTCAGAGCTCATCTTATGCCCCTTCAGCTCAGTCTTCTAAGCTGAGTGCATCAGCTAGTCATTCTGGTGCGAGGGTTCCCTTCAGTCCCTTTCTCCAGCTCCTGGTAGTTGCTACAAGTGCGGTGAGTTTAGTCATATGAGGAGGCAGTGTCCTCGACTTCGTGGTGGTCAGTCTCAGCAGAGGGATCAACCCTCATCTTCTGCTCCAGTTTCTTCTGCACCCGCCAGTCAGCTAGGGGTGGAGGCCAAGCAGCCAGGGGTCGACCCAGGGGTGGAGGCCGATCCGGCGGTGGTCAGGCACGATTTTATGCTATCCCAGGCAGGACAGATGCCATTGCATCAGATGCTGTTATCATAGGTATTATCTCAGTCTGCCATAGAGATGCCTCTGTCTTATTTGATCCCAGTTCTACCTACTCTTATGTGTCCTCATATTTTTCTCATCATATGGGTATGACTCGAGGGTGTCTTGCTCTACATGTTCACGTATCTACCCCGGTGGGCAATACTATTATTGTATACCATGTGTATCGGTCTTGTCTTGTGACTATTGGGGGTCTGGAGACCCGAGTTGATTTATTGCTATTGAGTATGGTAGACTTTGATATTATTCTGGGCATGGACTGGCTATCTTCGTGTCATGCTATTCTAGACTGTCATGCTAAGACAGTCACTTTGGCTATGCCGGGTGTTCCGAGGATCGAGTGGCGAGGTGTGACTGACTATGTTCCTAGTTGAGTTATTTTTCTCTTGAAGGCCTAGTGTATGGTTGGGAAGGGTTGCCTTTCATATTTAGCGTTTGTGAGAGATGTTGGAGCTGAGACTCCTAGCCTTGATTATGTTCCCGTACTGAGGGATTTCCCTGATCTGTTTCCCGCAGACCTGCCGGGCATGCCGCCGGACAGGGATATTGATTTTGGTATTGACCTGGTGCTGGGCACTCAGCCCATTTCCATTCCTCTGTATCGCATGGCACCAACGGATTTGAAAGAATTAAAGGATCAGCTTCAGGAACTCTTAGAAAAAGGGTTCATTCGGCCTAGTGTGTCACCGTAGGGTGCACCAGTTCTATTTGTGAAAAAGAAAGATGACACAATGAGAATGTGCATTGACTACAGGCAATTGAACAAAGTAACAGTGTAGAACAAGTATCCCCTGCCTCATATTGATGATTTATTTGACCAACTTCAGGGGGCAAGGGTATTCTCCAAGATTGATCTCCGTTCAGGCTATCACCAGTTGAAGATCAGGGATTTACATATTATGAAGACTGCTTTTAGGACTAGATATGGGCACTATGAGTTTCTTGTTATGTCCTTTGGGCTGGCTAATGCCCCAGCAGCGTCCATGCATTTGATGAACAATGTATTTCGGCCGTATCTGGATTCATTTGTTATTGTTTTTATTGATGATATCCTGGTGTACTCGCGTAGCCAGGAGGAGCACGCACATCATTTGCGAGTTGTATTACAGAGATTGAGGGAGGAGAAACTTTATGCAAAGTTCTCCAAGTGTGAGTTTTGGCTCGATTCTGTGGCTTTCCTGGGGCACTTGGTGTCCAGCGATAGAATTCAGGTTGATCCAAAGAAGATAAAGGCACTTCAGAGTTGGCCTAGACCATCCTTAGCCACAGAGATTCGTAGTTTCCTCGGTTTGGCAGGTTATTATCGCCGATTCATCTAGTTTTTTTCATCTATTGCTTCGCCCTTGACCAAGTTGACGCAGAAGGGCGCTCCATTTGTATGGCCGGACAAGTGCGAGGAGAGCTTCCAGAGGCTCAAGACAGCTTTGACCACAACCCAGTATTAATTTTGCCATTAGCTTTAGGTTCTTATATTGTCTATTGTGATGCTTCGAGAGTCGGGATTGGTTGTGTATTGATGCAGGAGGGTAGAGTAATTGCTTATGCTTCTCGTCAGTTGAAGCCCCATGAGAAGTACTACCATGTTCATGACTTAGAGTTGGCTGCTATAGTTCATGCTTTAAAAATTTGGAGGCACTACTTATATGACGTATCTTGTGAGGTGTTCATCAATCATCGCAGTCTTCAGCATTTGTTCAAGTAGAAGGATCTTAATTTGAGGCAGCAGAGGTGGCTTGAGTTGCTAAAGGATTATGATATTACTATTCTGTATCATCCAGGAAAGGCCAATGTAGTGGCCTATGCTTTGAGCTGAAAGGCAGTCAGTATGGGGAGTTTGGCGTACATTCTATTTGGGGAGAGGCCCTTTGCAGTTGATGTTCAGGCGTTGGCCAATCGGTTTGTGAGATTAGACATTTCAGAGCCCCGTCGGGTATTGGCTTGCGTGGTTTCTCGATCTTCCTTATATGATCGCATCAGAGAGCGCCAGTATGATGATCCACACTTGCTTGTCCTCAAGGATAGAGTTCAGCATGACAACGCCAGAGATGTGACCCTTGGTGATGATGGTGTATTGAGGATGCAGGGTCGGATTTGTGTGCCCAATGTAGATGGGCTTAGAGAGTTGATTCTTGAGGAGGCCAACATCTCGCGGTATTCCGTTCATCTGGGTGCCGCGAAGATGTATCAGGATCTGAGGTAGCACTACTAGTGGAGGAGAATAAAGAAAGATATTGTGGGTTATGTAGCTCGGTGTCTCAACTGTTAGCAGGTGAAATATGAGCATCAGAGACCGGGTGGTGTACTTCAGCGGATGGTTATTCCCGAGTGCAAATGGGAGATGATTACTATGGATTTTGTGAGTGGACTTCCTCGGACCTCGAAGAAGTTTGATTAGATTTGGGTGATTGTGGACCAACTGACCAAGTCCGCGCACTTCATTCTGGTATGTACTACCTATTCTTCGAAGCGGCTAGCAGGGATTTTCATCCGAGAGATTGTTCGGTTGCATGGGGTCCCAGTTTCTATTATCTCGATAGGGGTACTCAGTTCACTTCCCAGTTCTGGAGGACTTTTCAGCGAGAGTTGGATACACGGGTGGAGCTGAGCACAACGTTTCATCCTCAGATAGACGTTCAGACCGAGCTTACCATTTAGATATTGGTGGACATGTTGTGTGCCTGTGTGATTGATTTTTGAGGTTCTTGGGATGAGTTTCTACCGCTTGCAGAGTTTTCCTACAACAACAGCTATCAGACCAGTATTCAGATGGCACCGTATGAGGCCTTATATGGGAGGCGGTGTAGATCTCCGGTTGGTTGGTTTGAGCCCGGCGAGGATAGACTATTGGGGACAAAGTTGGTCCAGGATGCCTTAGAGAAGGTGAAAGTGATTCAGGAGAGACTTTGTACAGCTCAGTTACGTCAGAAGAGTTATGTGGACCGGAAGGTTCGATATATATATTACATGGTGGGTGAGAAGGTCTTGCTGAAGTTTTCGCCTATGAAGGGTGTTATGAGGTTTGGAAAGAAAGGGAAGTTGAGTCTGCGGTTCATTAGGCCTTTTGAGGTACTTAGGAGGATTGGAGAGGTGGCCTATATGCTTTCTTTGCCACCCAGCTTGTCGGGTGTTCATTTGGTATTCCATGTTCTACGCTCCGGAAGTATGTTGGGGACCCGTTTCATGTTCTGAACTTCAGCACGGTGCAGTTGGATGAGGATTTGACATATGATGTGGAGCCAGTGGCTATTTTGGGTCGTCAGGTTCGAAAATTAAGATCAAAGGATAGCTTCGGTGAAGGTGCAGTGGAGAGGTCGGCCCGTGGAGGAGGCTACCTGGGAGACCGAGCGGGAGATGCAGAGCAAATATCCTCACCTATTTGAGACTTCAGGTATGTTTCTTGACCCGTTAGAGGATGAGCATTTGTTTAAGTTGGGGAGGATGTGACGACCCAACCCGTTGTCTCATGTGTTACCGCCCCGTTTCCCCCATTTTATGCTTCTTCATGTTTTATTATCGACATTTGGTATGTTAGAGTTGAATTGGATTGGTTTTGGTAGGAAATGAGACACTTAGTCTCTTTAAGGAAGGTTTGGTTTGGAAAAGTCAACTGGACGTTGACTTATGAGTTAGAAGGCTCGGATGTGACTTCCGGTGATTTGGTTCGCTTCGGGAAGTGATTTTCGACTTAGGAGTGTGATCGAAAGTGATTTTGGAGGTTCGGTGTAGAATTAGGCTTGAATTGGCGAAGTTAGTATTTTGGCAAATTCTGGTTGATAGGTGAGATTTTGATTCGAGGGTCGGAATGGAATTTCGAGAGTTTCTGTAGCTCCGTTAGGTATTTTGGATATGTGTGCAAAATTTCAGGTCATTCGGAGGTATTTTGGTCGGGTTTTTGATCGAATGCGTAATTCGAAAGTTTTTGGGAACTTAGGCTTGAATCCAATGAAAATTGACGATTTTGGTGTTGTTTGATGTGTTTTGATGATTGGAACAAGTTTTAATGATGTTTAAGATGTGTTGGCGCTTTCGGTTGAGGCCCCGACGGCCTCGAGGTGAGTTCGGATGGTTAAACGGAGAGTTTTGGGATTTTTGCAAGGAAAAAGGGCTGCTGGTATCTGGTGTTTTCGCACTTGCGGTTATGGGACCGCAGGTGCGGTCACGAAGAAGCGGAGGAAGGAGCCGTAGATGCGAAGGTCTAGGACTTAGGCTGTTTCTGCAGAAGCGATGAGGGCGACCGCATCTGCGAAGCCGCAGATGCGGGGAGGAGGTCGCAGAAGCGGACCTGGATATTTCTTGGTATTCCGCAGAAGCGGAAGAAGTCCGCAGAAGCGACTTATGGACCGCAGAAGCGGCCGTGGCCCTTAATTGAAATTCCTCAGGAGCGGGAGCCGCAGATGCGGCTATGTAGCCACAGATGCGGAAATAGCAGGGTAGATTTATATTATTTCCTCGGCGAGCTAGGTCTTATTTTCACCATTGTTGAGCAACCTTGGGAGCTTTTTGACGAGGATTAAAGAGTGTTTCGACGGGAATTGATTGGAGGTGAGTCTTGTGACTTAGAAACATCATTTTTATTGAAGAATCAACACTTAAATTCATAGAAATTTGATTAAAAATGGAAGAACTAGGGCTTGACTTTTTGAATGAAAATTTAGAGTTTGAGGGAGCATTTGAGCTCGAATTTTGGTAAATTTGATATGTATAGACGCGTGGCGAGATAAGGAATCGGGTGATGTGAATTTTCTAATTTTTCGAGATGTGGTCCCGGGGCTCGGGTTTTTCCAATTTCGTAATTTTTAATATTTTTTGAGTCTTTTCGATTAGGTTATGTTCCCTTAGTCTATTGTAATGTATTCCTTGTGGTTTTGATCGGATTCGACGCACGAGCAGGTCGATTCGAGAGGAAAAGGGCACAGCGAGCTAGACTTTTGGCCAGCTTGAGGTGAGTAATAGATGTAAATGATGTCCTGAGGGTTTGAAACCCCGGAAATTTTCACATTGTAACGCTATATTGAGGCGAGACACGCGCTCTATGATGAGTGCGGGGTCGTTTGTGGTGGGGATTGTGACTTGGTCCGTGCCGAGTGATGTTCATACATTGTTTTCGACTAAGACTTGTTTGATAATCATCCTACTTGAACTAAATTGTTATATTTGGGCTTTGTGCCAATTATTTGAATCCTTCAGGGATTGCTATTACTATTTTCATATTATTTGACAGGTTATTTGATCTCAGTCCTAAGTTAAATTCTATTTTTTTTAAATGCTCAGCCATCTTTCTAAGATTTGAAAACTTAAACACTATTTTATTAACATTCTGATATGAGAACCTATTATTTTAATATTGCCCAAGAGGCTTATGTGAATTTCTAGACTGAGCATGGATCGGGCTGCGCGCCGCAGCGGTATTATATTGATATTGAGGCCAAGAGCCTGGTTGGTGCCACGAGATGGATTTATTATTTGCGCTTGGCCTATAGGAGCCCCTCCGGAGTCTGCACACACCCCCAGTGAGTGACGTCGACGTTAAACGGATCAGGATGCATGCCGCAGCGGGTATTAGAGTGTACCGTTCTCTGTGTTGCATTGCATTCACGCATTTGTCACTTATTTGGTTTACCTGTCATAGTATTTCTGTACCCTTATTTCATCATTTTATTGCTTTATGATTAAATGTTCTGGACTGCCAGTTATAGTTTACTTTGTATTATTCCGTGATTTCTTATTCTCAGCCCTTATTTATGTTTATTACTGACTGGGTCGGAATACTCACATTACTCCCTGCACCTTGCGTGCAGATCCAGGTACCCCACAGGCTGAGTGAGGATTTGTTTAGCAGCGCAGCAACATCCGGGAGTATCGAGGTAGCTGCACGGCGTTCGCAGCCTTGATCTCTCCCTTCCATCTCTATCTTTTATTCAGCATTTCTTAGACAGACTTGTAGTAGGTTGCCATTCTGTATTAGAAGCTCATATTCGTGACACCGGGTCCTATTTGGGAGTTATGTTGCAGTATTTTGTTAAATTTTGCATATTTCATTGTTATTTCTAGACTTTTGATAAAATGGATTAGTAATTTTCCCTGTGTTTTATATCTATAATCTATGTAAGAACCTGAGAAAGGTTGTTGAATGGACGGGCTTTCCTAGCAATATGTTGGGCGCCATCATGACCAGGGTTGAAGTCATGACAAGTAATGACTACAGTAATGGTATAAATGGGGAGTTCCCAAGGCGTACAACTAGAGCAGACAAAGTCTGCCAGGCTAGGCCTAAACCTGAATCAGGGCGTCAACTAGATGTCCCATCTCCATATCTTTGTAATTAATGCATTTCATACTATATTAGGATCCCCCTCATATATAAAGAGGATCTTTATCATTTTTTAATCATATGTTGCTCCATACTAAATACACAAGAACGTTCCCTATGCTCCCTAACGCATTCTCTTGATATTAATGCTTCCGTTTATTGTGTTCATTATTGTTCTTCATTTATTCCTTATTATTGGCCATAAAGAGCTTTTATTGATTTTATCATAACTGTTACTCGTACATCTATCATCTTAGATAGCTCCCAGTCGAGCACCCGGTTCGACCTCGAGGCCCCCGAATCGACAAGCTCGAGGCCCCGATTACTAACCTAGGGTTTGGTTATCACCTTGTCCTGAACTCCTATCTAGTTTCTAAGTCTTACACAAAGTATCAACTGCTTAACAACTAGCATAAAAATAAATCACGCAAGTTCACACATTTTCTTGTCCGAGATCTTCAATTTCAGGTCGAAATGCCTAACTTAGTAAATAGAGGTGAAAACGACAATCTTGAGAACCATGGAGAGAACGGTGTGATTGCTTCAGGTGTTGGTGTGCCACCATGAAACCTTGAGAACGTACTAGGACCAATTCCAGCAGATGTAGTTTCACGTGACGCCCAACAGGTCGATATAAGCTCACACACTAACAGGAGTGTACACCAAGAAGATCAACGAGAAGCTCAGAAAACCCCAACTAGGGAAGACGTGCGGCTACCCATTATGTTATTTTTGTAATTTTGCAGGCACAACAGCTGGCTATTGCTCAACTGCAAAGTCACCAGAAAACTTCTAGCACGGTAGCACCAGGGATGGCTCCCCCAGCCGAGCAGGTACCGGAGAGATCGAGCAATACCGGGTCAATAGTCGATCCTGTCATCTTAAAAATGCTCGAGGACCTTACTAGAAGGATCAAATCGAGTAAGAAAATGATAGAAGCCAACGATAAGAAGGTCGAGACTTACAACTCCAGGGTCGACCAAATTCTAGGAGCGCCCCCAATCTTGAAAGGTGTGGACTCAAAGAAGTTCGTACAAAAGTCGTTCCACAGGAAGCGGCCATGAAACCCATTCTAAAGAAGTTCAGAATGCCAGATCTTCCGAAATATAATGGTACCTCGGACGCAATGAGCACTTTACCGCCTACACCTGTGCAGTAAAGGGCAACGACCTAAGGGACGATGAGATCGAGTTTGTCCTACTAAAAAAGTTTGGGGAAACATTTTCTAAAGGAGAAATGATGTGGTATCACATCCTAGCCCCAAATTCAATAGACTCATTTGCCATGTTGGCAGATTCCTTCATAAAGGCACATGTTGGGGCTATCAAGGTGGCCATATGGAAATTCGACGTCTTTAAAATCAGGCAAAGGGAGAACGAGATGCTGCGAGAATTCGTGTCTCGCTTTCAAATGGAACGAATGGAACTGCTTCCAGTCTCTAACGACTGGGCAGTGCAGGCTTTCACTCAGGGTCTGAATGAACAGAGCTCGGTGGCTTCGAAGCAGCTAAAACAATATTTGGTCAAATATCCCACCGTGACCTAGTTCGTGTTAACAACCTATACCAGTTGAAGCTCAGGGTCAAAGATGACCAGATAGGAGCCCTCTCGGGCTCGGTATACCCAAGAAGGCTTCTAGCGAAGGAGCCAAAGCCAAACAAAGAAAGGTATCAGCCATACACCAAAGATAGAAGAAACGCCCCGAGACGTAACCCACCTCGCAATGATTGAAGGATAAACCGAGGACAAAATCCTGGGGGACTCATCAAAAGAGCCAGATTTGATAGGAACGTGGGGCCAATAGAGGCACCTTGCTTATCAGAATACAACTTTAATGTCGATATATCATACATTATATTCGCCATCAGTAAAATTAGAGACGCCAGGTGGCCCAGGCCTGTACAATTAGATCCTTCACAAAGGAATCATAACTTAGTGTGTGAATTTCACAACACACACGGCCACATGACCGAAGATTGCGACTAGCTCCGAGAAGAAGCAGCTAGACTACTCAATAAAGGTTACCTCTGAGAATTCCTAAGCAACCTAGCCAAAAATCAGTTCCGAGAAAGAGAGGCAGCTAAGAAGAACAAAATGAATGAGCCACAACATGTCATCCACATGATCTTGGGAGGCATCGATGCCCCACAGGAACCCGTGATGAGAAGGACAACAATATCCATCACTAGAGAAAAGCGAACCCGGGGTTACATACTCGAGGATGCTCTCACGTTCAGCAATGAGGACATTGAGACCTTGTCTCAGCCTCACAATGACGCACTGGTAATCTCTTTCCTTGTAAATACATTTCAAATAAAATGTGTACTCATGGATCCAGGTAGCTCTGCCAGCATTATCAGGTCGAGGGTAATAGAGCAGCTCGAATTTCTTGACCAAATTGTTCCCGCCACTCAAATCCTCAACGGATTCAACATGGCAAGTGAAACAACAAAAGGAGAAATCAACCTCCAGTCAACGTGGCCGGCACAACCCAAAATGTTAAATTCCATGTCATCGAAGGAGACATGAGGTACAAAGCCTTGTTCGGGAGGTCGTGGATACACTGTATGAGAGTAGTACCATCCACCCTCCACCAAATGATGAAACTCCTGACAAAGGATGGGATTAAAACCATCTACGGGGAACAACATGCGACAAGAGAAATGTTTGCGGTGTACGATGTGGCGCCGGCACCAATACCTCCAATCGTAAAGGAGCCAAAGGGCAATCAAACAGTCAAATAGTGACAACAAACTACATCTTTAGCTAAGCCTAATTAAACAAAGTAGAGGACTGTACCACGTCCTCATCGCAAGTGACTGGAACATATCGGAGCTCGAAACATCGCCGACACATCCCAGATTGAGGTATGGCCATCTCCCTTTGTATTTTAATATATACTCCATTCTGACCTTCACGCAGGCATCCGACCAAGGCAGTAAAAATGCTAAACCAAGCTCGAAGAACTTAAGGTTTTAAAGCATTCGTTTCACTCTTTTCCTTCGACCGGATTTTTTTACCCCAAAAAAGGGTTTTACCGGTAAGGTTTTTAACGAGGCAACATCCACACGCTACCTAAGGAAGACTCAACAAGTATTCAAGGCTTCTTTTGCAACCAACCTTGAATACTAGTGGGCATCCCCCCTGGAAGGTCAGCTACTCGGAAAGCCAAGATACCTCAAATAGGACCTCGGTAGGAAAATAATGTACCGGGCCAAACGGTCGAATGAACCATGCCCGGATAGAGCAACTAAGCCCTTAAAAACAAAAGCATGTATACTTGTACCAAGTAACCGAAGAATACTTTTCGTCAAAACATCTCACACTTCGAAAGAAACTCAGCATTTTCGCAAAAACTACTCCTCTGTCAAAAACGTCCCGAGCACTCGGGGACTGGCGTCAACAATTCAACACCTGAACGACCTCCGGGTCAGAACTCCAAACTCATAAGCCCTCAATGAGGCAACATCAAAACATCTCCAAAATCGAAAGTACCCCGAACACTCAGGGACTGGTGTCAAAATCTCAAAAATCACACGGACTTCGGGTCGGAATCTATGAAATCATAAGCCATCAATGAGGCAAAACCAGGTTTACGAGTAATGGCTCTTGAGCCAAGATATCCTCGATAAATCGGGGACTGTCGCCAAACACAACTCATTAAAAACTCAAGGCCATAAGACCCCAAGCGGGCAGACTCGGTCTCATAAGACCTACAAAAGGCAGCAACAGTATGTGTAAGGCCTCAAGCAAGGCATGAACTACACTTGTACCAAGTGACAATATCTGTAAGACCTTGAGCAAGGCATGAACAATACTTGTACCAAGTATCTAAAAACTGTAAGACCTCAAAGGCATGAAAATTTTGTAAGACCTTACTAAATGCATAAACCTGATCTCAAAGTTAAGGCTATATATAGAACTTGTAAGACCCCTAAAAGGCATACCCTCGATATAGACGCTGAAACTACTTCACTCGGGATTAAAAATAGCTCTATCCAAGCATAAATAACTACGTTTATAAGGCTGTACCAGCCCAACTAACGTGACTTGGGGACGCCTGACCGTCGCTACAAAATCATAAGCCTTCAATTACTTCGAATATACTTCAAAAAGAACCGGTTAAATAGGCTACCCTCAACATAGGCAAAAGAGTTTCGACCATGTCAGCTCCAAATTACAGGCTTCGAGATACTCAGCCTCCGAGCCAAACCTCCTGAGGTGCTCGATCATCACCACATAACGACTCACAATCAAGGTTTTTATTTAACCGTTGAATAGTCAGGCAAAATTTATTTCAAAATAGTCCTTAACGAGGGAAAAATAAAGCCTATAAAAGGTCGCATTGACCCAAGGCATAAGAGCCATTGTCGCCAACCCGTATATAAGGTTGCTTCGAGCCAAGGCGTAAGAGCCTTTGTCGCCAGCCCACACAAATCCAAAATCTTGAGGGTCGAATGAGCTCGTGTCAAAACCCGAAACGGAGACTAAACCCAAAATAGTTAACTAAGTATGCCTAAGAGAAAAATCATAAGAGCTCAAATGCCAGCTTACACTAGAAAGTCGCTTCTACCAAGGCATAAGAGCCATTGTCGCCATCACACAAAAATCAAAAAACTTGAGGGTAAAATGAGCTCAAGTCAAAACCTGATTTGGATACTAAACCCAAAACAATTGATCAAAACATGCCTAAAAAAAGTATAAGAGCTCAAATGCCAGCTTATGCTAAAGGCTTGCATCGGCCAAATACATAAAACCCTACGGGCCAGCCTAATGAGCCTTAGGGCCATATTGCGAATCTAAGGATTCCTATCAACTCAAAGGCCAATTTGTCTGGATAAATTTGAGATAGAAAGATATACAGAAGAAATAAAGCCGCAAGGTATTCTTTTATACACATAAGCGAAAAAACATAATCTCCATCTACAAACGTGCTTTGAAAATGCTATATACAGATGGAAAAATCTACGCCCCCGGGAGCTATGGCCTGTCGGCCTCATTCTTTGCTTTCTTCGGTGTCGGACAGAGGCAACCGAGCATCACGCTCGTCCGTCCTAGTTAGCACCAACTCTTCCGAGAGGACAAAACCCCTCGCATGGATCTCCTCGAGAATTTTTCTTCGAGACTTACAACGAGCATATTCTTTGATCCTATCTTCGCGGTCGAGGGTCCTTCTCAGCTCAACTTGAGCATCGGCAGCGTCCTTCAAATATATCTCCATCTTCTAGTCAGCCTTATTTCAGCTCATTACGGCTTTAGCTCGGGCATTAATAATCTCATCCTTGACCTTCAAAAGCTCAAACTGGAGCTTCGTAATCATATCTGTTTGAACTAAGGCATTGTCACGAGCTAAGCAAAGTCAAACCTCAAAGGCGGAAGCTTTAGCCAAAGCACCCTTCCCCTCTAAAGCCTGAACCTCTACTTAAGCTTTTAGCTCATCATGCTCGCGCTTGGCTTGGCCAGCTTCATCCCGAAGGCACTCTAGGGCCTCTATCTTTTTTTGCAACTGAGATAAACAAAATGTTAGCCTTAGGAGCTAGAAGGCGGAACACATACTCACTCTGGGCAAAAAACTAAATGCTCCTTCAAGAAGCTCTCATAATTTAATCTCCTACTCGCCTCATACCGTAAGCATGCCAACTCGACTTCCTTTTCATCGCAAAGGATCCTAAGGGATCTCTCCTCATCCAGAGCTTTCTACAGCCTGGCCTCATGGCGAAGCAGCCCGTATTTAAGCATGTCGAAGGCCTACAAAAGAAAACTCGATAAGGAAGAAAAGGCACGAAGTGTACCACTTACGTGAATAATTCCATTCCTTAGGGAATAACATATGCTCCATAGGGATAATGTCAGCGGTCCACACTCAGATGAATCAACTCATCCACTCTCGATCTCCATCTTCCTCATCATCAACGATGAAGGGCGTGATCAACCGGCATCGTAAGGTTAGCATACCTCGATGGCGAAAAGGCCGGTACAGCCTGATAAGATAACTGAGCGTAAGTTCAAGCCACGCCTTCTCCACAAAGAGTCTCATCATCAACACTATTCGCCAAAATGACGGGTGGATCTACGCCAAGTTAACCTGATACTTTAAACAGAAGTCGAGCAGAACCTATCAAGGGGCCCAGTGTGAAAGGATACTTGTACACATTAAAAAACCCATCGGCACAATCCGTGATGCCCTTATCCTGGGAAAGTATTTGTAACACTACCTTCTCCTCCCATCCGTAGTCTTTTCTCACTAACCCAAGGTGTTCCTCTCCTATCGATGAAGTAAAATTCAAATTATGCTCCCGTTAATCTTGAACATCGGGGTGATTCTTCGATGAGAAGACCCCCCTCGAAGCAAAACGCCCCAAATCAGGCCCGCCTGGCACCAGCGACGCTCCTTCAACAAGGCAAGAATTGGAGGAGTAACTCTCTCCTCCCTGCCAAACGGATCCTGATGCAGTAGTCATGACTGCAGCAAAATTAGAGAACTGGAGCAGGAATTTGGGCAAGAGCGTTAACACTGAAATAATGAAAGGCCTAATGCAGGAATAAAGGGTAACTACTTAGAATGGTAGGTTCTCCAAAAAAGCGAAAACAACCCTATATATGGAAAAAATGGCGACGATCCGCTTGCCTCAGAGGACGATTAAAAATGCTGACCGATATCGCTTCGAGAAGTTGTGTCGGTAGGATCGCCTCAGTCGCTATGCAACCATGTCATACAGTAGATGATGCCATGAGATGTTTTCGGGTCGAAGATCCCCGTACTACTAACAAGTCCCGAGGTGGCACCTGACCTCGAGGACCTCCATCAGAAAGAAGCTAGACTCCAAGAAGCCAATGGCACTATTGCGAGTCCCGAGGTGGTACCCGACCTCGAGGACCTCTATCAGTTAGATGTTAGGCTCCAAGAAGCCAAAGTCACTATTGCGAGTCCCGAGGTGGTACCCGACCTCGAGGACCTACATCAAAAGGGAAGTTAGGCTCTAAGAAGCCAACGACATCATTGTGAGTCCCGAGGTGTGCTGATACCCAATTTTTTTCCTATATATTTTACATACTCAAAATATTCTTAAAATAGTATGTTTATGCATACATAATCATGCACAAGAATTTTGGTATTTTTCCCCAATTTTCTAAGATTTGTAAAATCGATTTATTGTCTATTTTAGCAGTACAAAATCCCATAATTATTCTTAAAATTACCATTTTTGTGAATAATTTATTTCCATCCTCATATTTACACCAAAATATAATAAAGGTGATTTTTGAATATTTTTACAAATTTATTTGATATTTTTAAACTAAAATTGCATAAAAATGCAATCATAGCCTATATTATGATTAATGGCATTTTACAATTATAAAATTATTTCCAGTATTTTTAGATTAATTTTTATATATTATTAATTAGTTCAGTGCTTTTAATTTGTTTTAAAAATCTTTTTAACTATTTTTACATAAATTAAAGGGGAGAAATTGGTTATTTAATACATAGCCATTTTCAATTGCAATTGTAGCCTCAATTTAACCCCCTAATTCCACCCCTAATCAAACGACCCAATTTCAAATTCCAACCCAAACCCACAACCACTTTTCAGATTTGCCCAGTTCCTCTTTTAATCTTGGTCGTTGATCATTTTGATCAACGACCATGATCCGTTCTTTCCTTCTTAATTTCCATACCCCCTAACTATAATCTATTCTATCAGCTATGCCGCCTTTGAACTCTCATCTTTCAAACTCTCTCTAAGCCCTACCTTGAACCCTAGCCTTCCCCTACCTTGTTCCACCATGATTTCACCGGTGTTCATGGCTTCTCAGGCCATGGACAGCCAATACCCACCTCCTATGGCTCCTGCATGCCTGTTGTTTGAAGGATCGAGGCCAGAACTTGAGGGTCTTCACTCAGGCCTTCACTAATTCAAAGATTCCGGCTATCTCTGGCCTTGTTCCAGTGGCTCTTGGTCTTTTGAGCCTGTTTATGACATTATCCGGCTTAGATCGAGTATTTTTGAAGCCTTTCTCATTTCTAGGGTTCATCTGGAACCCTAACTATCGAGGTTCTCTCCGATTATTTTAGATCTGTTACATGTTTGCACTGTTGCTTAAGTCTCTTAAACCTTTTATCCGATTTTCTTTCAAAAGGGCACTTCTTTTCGATTAGGGTTTCTGGAAAGTTCTTAAAATGTTTCTAACTCTTCTTCTTCTCCTTTTATTGGTAAGAATCAACCCCTACTATGTTCTTATTAGCTCTTTCTGATTCGAATGCCTTTTCGTGTGTTCTTATATTTGCTGTATTATGAAGTTTTTCTGTTATGCTCTCACATGCCTATCTTATGTGTTTCTTTACTATATTCTCCTACTGAGTTTTAGTCCTTTGTTTTCCTTTACCGGACTTCACCTGGATTCTTTCTAGATGTGTTTCATCGACTGTTTCTTTAAGTTTACACTACTTGAACTCGTTTAAATTTCAAGCTTTTCTTGAAACTTGTTTCCTGTACGGGTTTCTATGTTCTACTTGCTATTGTGCTTGTATACTTCTCATGAGACTCTGAAAAGGTCTCTAAGCCTATCTCAATAGTTTGCCTCTTCATCTCTGTATCAAATTCGAGTTTAAAAACCCTAAGATTTGGGGGTTTTCTTTGGCTAATTTGGTTTTATGTTTGGACAAGGGTTCTGCTTTGAAACCTTGAATTCTCATACTCACTCCGAGTTTATGAATTAAATTTGAACTCTTTCTGTGTTTGTGATTTCAAAACTTTCTTGCTAGTCTTTAATAATTAGCATGACCTCCTTCTTGCTCGACGTGTCTATGCGTTTTATATATGAGAACTTCTCTTTCAAATGTTTTGCCAACTGTTAATTGATTTTGAATCCCTTTAATGTTTCTTATTTGACTGTTACTGATTTTTCCCTAAATTAAAACTTTCCTTTACCTCTTTTCTGACTCGAGTAAGGCTTTCAATGGGATTCTTTACTGATTCCCTTTCCTTGTTTTACAAATCAAGTACCACTAGATTTTTACCTTAAATGTCTTTTATGTATTTACCCTTATTTGTCTACCTTGCACGAGATAATTACTTGATTTGCTTCCTTAAATAACTTCTGCCCACTATCGTTTGAATTTGGACTTCTTAATTAAAGGAAGTCTATGGGCTGATTCATCTTAATTAGTACACAGTTCCTTAATTATTACTAAACTATGATTCTTGTCTTATTTGCTACACCTATTTTCAATTATAAATACCTTGCTCTTTTATTAACACACACACGATTTTTTATCATCACAACTCTCTTCTAAAACTTACATTCTTGCTTCTTGATTGCAATTTGGCTTCCCTAAATCTACTGCTTCTCCCTACTTGCTCTTCTGAACTGGTATGTCTTACTTTTGATTCAAGCATCAAATACAATGTGTTTACTTACAAGCTTTTTTTTTACTTCTTTATAGAGTTCAGATTTAAAAAATAAATACTTATGTCTTGCTATCTGTTGTTGCAATGAATCCCTATCCCCATTCCCTTTATGTGTTTGGGTTGTATTTTAAGACATGGCAACATGCAAAGTTGTTTTCATGGATTAAGACTGGGTCCTTTGGATCCTAGCCTCTTTCAATCTCCTATTCCCACATTCCCTTATGTGTATAGAGTTTAGGTATAGCCTAGCAGCATATGAATTGCTGTCCATGGCTAAACCTGATATTCAAAAGGTCCTAACTCTCTAATTTTTAAGCTGACAAGCTGGTCAGGGGTGTGCCAGCAGCCCAGTTGCTAGGCATGACCACCAACCTGCCCTGGCTCCCCCCCAGTTCCCTTTCATTGCACTTACACTTACTCCTAGTCCCTAATTTCTGCCCCCATCTTATGAGCCTTTCTTTGGGAAACTTGAGTTCCCTCCGAACTTAGACATTTGAGGGATGGCCCTTCCACTGCACCATAATCTGTTCTGCAATGACATTTGGGGTGTAAGCACTGCCTGGAACTCTTGAAGTTCCTTGAAACTTTGAAACATCCCAAATAAGAGAAAGGATTTGAAAATCCGATCCCGAAAGTTGGTTCATCTCATATTTTTAGATATTGAGTCTGAATTAGGTTCCTTGATGCAGCTTAAATTTCTGATGTAATTTTATTTTTTCTATCTGATTCATTTGGTCTGTAATAATTTGTAATAACTTATGGGGTTTAGTAAAGAAAGGGGAGGGTTACTTACTGTGTGCATAAGGGTATATATCATGTTCATTAGGTATTTACTTCTGCAAATCACGTCAAGCTCTACATTTTTGCATCTAGAAATCCTCTTTTAGGTTCTGTACTCTTATATAGAAATACTATTTTAAGTTCTGCATTTCTACATTCTTCATATAGAAATCCTGTTTAGGTTCTGCACTTTCATATAGAAATCCTACTTTAAGTTCTGCATTTCGTACATAGGTCAATAGTTCTCTGCATTTCTACATTTCACATAGAAAACATGTCTATAGGATTCTGCATTTTTGCCTATCATATAGAAAACATGTCTATAGGGTTTTTGAATACTGTATACGTATCTATTATTAGGCAAACGATTTTTTAGGCTTAAAGAATAATCAATTGCATTCTAGATACCATGCTCATAGGATTTTTGCATTCTTGCTATGCCTGTAAAAAGTGTGTAAAATTAACAACGCTAGAAAACATGCCTATAGGAACTGTCAATCAATTCTGAATTACCTCACTTATTTTAAGGTAATCTGTCAGTAATAACACGTTATCAATTGCAGAACTTGTATTATTCTGTTAAAAATGGCAACCCTTCTGTAACCTTTTTACTTCTTTTCTAAAACCAGTAGATATCATGCCTATAAGTTTCACCTAGGCAAGCCTTAGGGTAAAAGCTGTAACTGCATAAGTCTTCAATAATTGTAGCCAGGCGGACCTAATGCAGACTTCTTGCCTAAAAATATGGTTTGAATCAGTCCGCTTAACGTTTAATTTTAATTCAGACCTAATCAGTATATGTAAGGCATGCTAAACTACATTTTTTGTGATTCTGAGGAGGCTTATTTGAGCCTTTAATTGTTATGTGTACCCCATAATTGTCCTATGTGTTTTGTTTTATGCATTAGAATTTTTACCTTTCTAAACTCTTGAAAAAACCCAAAAGAATTCCTTCCCTTAATAGGACTAGAAGCCCCAAATGCCTCCAGGACTGATAGGATTGGGACGGATAATAGCATGTTATAGGTAACGACATCATTTCGCGCTTAAAACCTTAACGGGGTGGGAAAGGTTAGATATGGATATGATGACCACGCGATAACACCACGTGTATAAACGGTTATCGGGTGTTGTGTGGGGTGATCCATATTATGTATAAACCTAGGATCCCTTCCCTTATTTGTCCATTTTATTTTTTTTCCAAACTTCAGCTTTTAAACTGCTTTTAACTTGCAACAACTATGTGGAAATTTTCTTTTTTTACTTTTTTATTCAAGGTTTTAAAACTGCTTCCCTTATCAAAATTCAGTTTCTTTAACTACCTTAATCTCTTGCAACCATTATGTGAAAACCCCTCTTTATATTTGTAATTCTTGCTTGTCTACTTGTTGTTTGCATTTAAAGTCACTACATAGCATGGCCGGGAACCACACTAGTGGATCTTGAGGGGTGCCTAACACCTTCCCCTCGAGATAATTTCTAGCCCTTACCCGAACTCTGGTTTTCAATTTCAAAACTCTTAGTGTCCTAATGCACTTAATCATTAGGTGGTGACTCTTCAACCTCCAAAAACCCAATTCCCTAGCGGGAATAGATTTGTCTTCCCGAACGTTGTAAACCCGATTTCGCTTTAGAGAAAAAGGGGGCGTCGACAAGGTGGTACCTGACCTCGAGGAACTCCATCAGAAAGAAGTTAGGCTCCAAGAAGCCAATGGCACTATTGTGAGTCCCGAGTGGTACCCGACCTTGAGGACCTCCATCAAAAGGGAAGTTAGGCTCTAAGAAGCCAACGGCATCATTGCGAGTCCCGAGGTGGTACCCGACCTCGATGACCTCCATAAAAAAAGTTTGGCTCCAAGGAAACAAACACTTAAACTCTATCCATATGGGCTTGGCCACGGGATACCCTCTAGATCCTGGTAAACCCTCATCCGGAATTTATCTACAATGCCTTAAGGCTATATGTGCTAAGTTCAAAGCAAGTTTCTAGGTGGCCCGGGTTTGAGTAAACCCCTACTCGGGGACTGCTCTCGAAAACCTAAAGGCAGTCTCTACCCTCGGGCCTCCGAGAAATCCCCACTCGAAGATTATTGCGGGGTCGAAATGCTAAATCTCGATCTCAAGGCTCGAAGCACTATTTTCTTTTTAACTCGAAGTCAAGGCCCCAATAGCCCGAGTTTCAAGGAATGACAATAGGTTTCGCAGGGAACCGTGTTAATCAATAAAGGTTCAGAAAAATACTCACGCTTGGGCTTGATATCGACAACAACCATTAGAGTCATTCTTTTAGAATCTCCACAAACGCAAATAAAGGAAATATAGCAAATATCAAAGACAAAATTGGAGAAACATCTTTATATTTATAAAAACTTGATTACAAAAGCCCACGAGGGGTCCTTAGATATGATTACAAAGCCTACGAGGGATCCTTACACAGAAACAAAGAAGTAAAAAAAGGTACACATATAGTAAAAGCCAAGAGCCTAATCTATTCATAAGGGTTCATCCTCAGCGACAGTATCTTCGAGCGCCGTCTCCTCGGGTATGCATCCTCAGCGGCAATATCTTCGAGTGCCACCTACTCGGGGTCTCACCTCAGTCCTCCAGAATAATATCTCTGAGGGAGAAGATGAAGAAGAGGAAAGCGAGAAGATGAAGAAGCGAAAAGTGATGTTGAAGAAGCAGAAAAAAAGAGACAACCCGTCGAAGACAGAAATAGAAGGTTCGGCGAGCACCGAACCTACTTGCACGGCTGCTTCAAGTCCACTTTCTAGGACATTGTGCCATGCAAGTTAAGCGGCTGGTTGTGCCATTTCATCCCTTGGAAAGCTAAGGGGACGAAGTACCACACCAGGAAGGAATAGGGAGGTGAACAGTGGTGTATAATCCGAATACCCTCCCGAGCAGCAGTGTAGAATCCAAACATCCTCCTAAACTGGAAAAAATTAGCCCCCCTATCTCATCATCTCGAGCTAGTGACAACAACAACAACAACTACTACAACAATAACGACGACGATGATGACGAGCCGGTGTAAGCTTGCTTGGTGAGGGAAAGCCCTGGGAAGGGGCCACAGGGCTCAAACATGGAAAATAACAATGGATAGGGACAAAGAGAAGAATGGGGTGAGAGGCTGTTAGAGAGAATTTGAATGAAGAGCTGATTCAAGAAAGCCCTCATTTATAAAAAAAGGGGAGCATCTCCTGTAAGCGCAATCAATACTCTATGAAAAGTGTAACCGACGACACCATCAATGTCCTTGGAAGACGTATCGGCAGGTGCAATCAATGTATTTTTGAAGAATGGGCCGACGAGATGTATCGCTTGTCACAAAGGTCTATGTCATAAGTATGATGACATCATCAATATGACGTCGTCACAGGGAGTTCAGAAAGCTGGTTATTAAGGTCGTTTCTTACCGTTCTACTCCTAGAAACGCCGGGACTATCTGTATAGGATAAAATTGGAGGGTCCAATTCCTCGTCATCGAGGCACCCCGAAAGATCACCTCGAGGGCTCGAGGTTACGACCGAGCCTCCTCCCTCGAAGGTCGTCGACACTCGACCTCAGGGCAGTAATGACCACGGTAATGGTAGAAATGGGGAGTTCCTAAGGCGTACAACTAGAGCAGACAAAGTCTGTCAGGCTAGGCCTAAACCCGAATCAGGGCGTCAACTAGTTGTCCCATCTCCATATCTTTGTAATTAATGCATTTCGTGCTATATTAGGATCCCCTCTCATATATAAAGAGGATCCTTGTTATTTTATAATCATCTGTCTCCATACTAAATACACAAGAACATTCTCTCTGCTCCTTAACACATTCTCTTGATATTAATGCTTCCATTTATTGTCTTCATTATTGTTCTTCATTTATTGCTTATTATTGGCCATAAAGAGCTTTCATTGATTTTATCATAATTGTTAGTCGTGCATCCATCATCTTCGACAGCTCCCAGCCGAGCACCCGAATAGACCTCGAGGCCCCCGAATCGACAAGCTCGAGGCCCCGATTGCTGACCTGTGGGTTTGGTTATCACCTTGTTCTGAACTCTTATCTCGTTACTAAGTCTTACACATAGTATCAACTGCTTAACAATTAGCATAAAAATAGATCATGTATTTTTAGAATCCCATAATCAAATTTAATTGTTATTACCATTTTTATGGTAAACAACTACCACTCAATTGACTAAAATGAGTTGATTCAAGGAAATATAAAGCAAACAAGTTTATCCACACAAAAAAAAATGTTAGTCAATTGTTCTGTTTTGGACTTGAAGAATAAGTAATGGATTTCGTTAAAAAGAAAAAGGAAACATATTTATTATTAAAGTAACTGCTTGTTTACACTAGTACTACTAGTTACTATTGACCACTGACTATTGAGGAATAGCAAAGGGATTATACTAAATTACTAATACAGGGTTTGTTAGAAATAAAAAAATATATTTTTAATGACAACTCGCTGTGTATTTTGCGCACTTGCAATATCTTAGTGGCACTTGGTCCAATTAAAGAAGAGTGTGTGTATATATATATATTCACTAACTCAAAAGGTGTAGTAAATTTAAAAATAATAATATGAAAGTTACTTGGGAGGTGGATATAATATGTGATATATTTGGAATAAAATTAGCACAAAACCCCTCATTTGGGTGTGATTTTACATTAATAACCTCATTTGGCCATTGTAGCCAAAACAAATGTGGCAGAAAGGAATTTTCTAATAATTAATAGACGAAGAGAAAATGAGATAATTTGTTAGTGATGCTTAATTAGGTCCGTATTTGAATTGGCAGCAGCTATCTCAGTTCGCCAGCCCAACGAGGGACCTTATAACCTAATCATAGTTTCTTCCTACAAAAGTTATATTTTGAATGCAAGCTATAAATTTAAGGACAATTTGCTATTATCCTTTTGCACGATTAGCCGTATCTTAAAGGCACTTTGGTCATATCAAAGAGCACCATCTGTTGGTCTATTTTTGTGAACACATCCTTTTTTCGGGTACTTGATCGAGTTTTCCTTCCTCCTGCATGTAAACGAAATCAATTATATTAGGGGATCTATGCACTTTTGATTCGTTCTAATTTTGGTCATTTTGATATTATTTCATCAAGCGTATTTTAAAATTTTATGCGTATTTTTTGTATATTTACTTTCATTTTAAAATAAAAATATATTATATTTAGATCATTTGTATTACATGAAATACTAATTAAGTTAATATCATACAATGAATAATATGGTTTGGTAGTTAATATTTGTTATATTTGTGAAGGTTCAATCAAAATACACATTTCAATTAATTAAAGATTAAAAGTATTTAACAAATGTCACAAGGACAAAACTTACAATTTCAAAGGCGGGAAAAAGAGTAAAAGGAGAATTTCTTTTAGTAATTGCTTGTCTATTTCTTAGAATACCTGTTGGGTTTTTTATGTATTTAATTAATATATTAAATACTTAAAAGAGGGTGAATGAGAAATGGAGGGAAATGAAATTTTGAGTGAAATTTTAAGTTTTCCCCCTTGGCAAATGGATATTGTCCCATATTGGAAGAGAAAGAGTTTTTTTATGGGTATATAAGCAATTGCTTTTCTTCTAGCTTTTAAAGTGTTGAGAAGAAGGCAAGCCTCGCGCTATCGCTCGCTCGTTTGGCTACGGCTATTAAATATTTATTTTAATAATAAAATATTAATATTAAATCCTCCAATCAGTTTTTTCTGTTTTGGTAACAGAAAATTAACTATCTTTTAATTTTTTCTCTTTATTGTTGAGTAAATAGTCATTTATGTAATAGCATTTATGTTGTGGTCGTTTTGCATAAACAACCATTCTGAAGAGTTGCACCTCTTCAGATTTCAACCCAACTTTGGCTATAAATATAACACTATTCTGCTCAGAATTTCACTACGATTTACTGAGTTTTCTCTCCTTCTTCTGCATACTTTTAGCATCAAACAAAGCTAAAGTAAGTGTGATTTGCTACCGAACTTTGTGTTCGCCGAAACTCTGGGGTTTGAAGTACCACTATACCAATGTATAATTCGTTCTATCATGGGAGGAAATAATCCATAACCTTGGGTACTAGAAGGGGATTAAATTTCTTAAGGAAACACCGTGAATTTAGTGGACTCGAATTGGTTTTCTGTCATTTCTGTTTATATTCATTTATATTTCCAGAATTATATTACAAGTACAGTGTACTAACAAGCTTAAGGAACCTAACATATTTTCTGTATTTGTACTCACTGTTTCTGGAAGAGTAAAACCTTTGTGATTTTGTACTCTATTAAAATCTACGTGATTTTAATGTTTGTGTCATTCTTTTACTGAAATGACTAATAAGAATGAGAATCAAATTGTTCCAATGGTGACTGCCAATGCCTCAACAAGCCGAACGACACCGGCAACATTGGCACCGGCGGAAAAACCCAGAAAATCTTTCGGGATTGATTTTAAGCACTGACAGCAAAAGATGTTCTTCTTTTGACTATTCTAAGTCTTCAGAAGTTCATCAAGGAAGATGTTCCTGTGTTGTCCGATGAAACTCCAGAAACTGAACGCTTTCTCGTGATTGAGGCGTGGAAGCATTCAAATTTTTTGTGCAAGAATTATATTCTAAGCGGGTTGGAGGATGCTTTGTATAATGTCTACAGTGGCGTGGAAACGTCAAAGGAACTATGGACTGTGCTTGAAAAGAAATACAAAACCAAAGATGACGGGTTGAAAAAGTTTGTTGCTGCAAGTTTTTGGACTATAAAATGGTAGATAGCAAGTCTGTTATTACCCAAGTCCAAAAATTGCAAGTGATTATTCATGATGTCCTTGCTGAAGATATAAATTAAATTAATATTGATGTTGAAAGTAGTAATCTTAGTATTTTTACTAATAGAAATTTCATTGAAGGACTTGTCATCAATGAAGCATTTCAAGCAGCATCGATGATTGAGAAGTTGCTTCCTTTGTGGAAGGACTTCAAAAACTACTTGAAACACAAACGCAAGGAGATGTCCCTTGAAGATCTCATTGTTTGATTGAGAATCGAAGAGGACAACAAAGCTGCTGAAAAGAGAGGCTGTGAAAACTCAACAATAATGGGAGCAAATATTATTGAAGAGAACAAAAAGAGGAATAAGGCTTATGGACCGAAATACAACCCAAGCAAGAAGCGGTTCACTGGAAACTGCTACAACTGTGGAAAAACTGGACACAAATCTACGGAGTGTCGTGCTCCGAAGAAAGACAAGAAGAAGGGTCAAGCAAACATGGTTGAAAAGCATGATGATGTTGATGACTTATGTGCCATGCTTTCCGAATGCAACTTGATGGACAATCCTAAAGAGTGGTGGATTGATTCTAGAGCCACTCGCCATGTTTTTACTGTTAGAGAAGCTTTTGCTACTATTGCTCCTATTGGACCCAATGAGATGAGTTCTATGGAAAATGTTTCAAAGGCCAAGATTGAAGGATGTGGGAAGATATTTCTCAAAATGACTTCCGGCAAAGTGGTGACTTTGAACAATGTCCTTCATGTTTCCGAGATTAGGAAGAATTTAGTCTTTACTGGACTTCTTGTTAAGAATGGTTTTAAATGTGTTTTGGTTTTCGATAAGGTTGTAATAAGTAAGAATGAAATATTTGTAGGAAAAGGTTACCTCACTAAGGGCCTTTTCAAGCTAAATATAATGGTTGTTAAAAATAATAATAAAATTTCAGCTCCGTCTTACTTACTTGGGTCAAATGAATTATGGCATATACGTTTGGGTCATGTCAATTATAAAACCTTATGAAAAATGATTAATTTGAAAGTATTGCCCAAGTTTGAATGTAACAAATTAAAATGTCAAGTATGTGTGGAATCTAAGTATGTTAAACATCCTTATAAGTCAGTTGAAAGGAATTCAAATCCTTTAGACTTAATTTACACCGATATTTGTGACATGAAGTCAATACCATCTCGCGGTGGAAAGAAGTATTTCATAACTTTTATTGACGATAGTACTCGATATTGCTATGTTTACTTACTTAATAGTAAAGATGAAGTAATAAACGCATTCAAGCAATACAAAAATGAAGTTGAAACACAACTTAACAAGAAAATCAAAATGATAAGAAGTGATAGGGGTGGTGAATATGAATCTCCTTTTGAGCAAATATGTTTAGAATATGAAATTATTCATCAAACAATGGCCCCTTACATGCCCCAATCCAATGAGATTGTAGAAAGAAAGAATCGTTCATTAAAGGAGATGATGAACGCATTATTGATAAGTTCTGGTTTGCCACAGAACTTGTGGGGGGAAGCCGTTCTTACAGCTAGCCGAATACTAAATCGAGTACCCCATAGCAAAACATAATTCATTCCATATGAAAAATGAAAAGGAAGGAAGCCCAATTTGAATTATTTTAAAGTGTGGGAGTGTTTGAAAAAAGTGCAGGTTCCTAAATCCAAAGGGTAAAAATAGGACCAAAAACCGTTGATTGTGTTTTCATAGGATATGCGACTAATAGTAAAGCATATCGATTTCTAGTTCATAAATCAGAAAATCCCGACATTCATAATAATACGGTTATAGAATCAGATAATGTTGAGTTCTTTGAAAATATATATCCGTATAAAAAGGAATGTGATTCGATTGGTGAAGGATCTAAACGACCTCGGGAAGAAACAAAATAAAGTACACTTAACCATGAGGATCCAAGACATAGTAAACGTCAAAGAACGTCTACTTTATTTGGATAACATTTTGTGACTTTCTTATTAGAAAATTAGCCTCAAACATTTAAAGAAGCTATGTCTTCTTCGGAATTATTTTTATGGAAAGAGGTAGTCAATAGTGAAATATCCATATTGAACAACCATACATGGAAATTAGTTGAACTTCCTCCTGAAAATAAACCGTTGGGTTCTATATGGATCTTGAAAGGGAAAATAAAAGATGATGGAACTATTGACAAATATAAGGCAAGACTTGTGGTCAAAGGATATAGACAACGAGAAGGTCTTGACTATTTTGATACATACTCTCCAGTTACAAGAATTACGTCCATACGAATGTTAGTAGCGTTAGCTGCAGTTTATGGTCTTGAAATTTATCAAATGGATATTAAGACGACCTTTTTAAATGGAGAGTTGGAGGAAGAAATATAAATGGAACAACCTGAAGGGTTTGTGGTTCCAAGTAAAGAAAAGAAGGTCTATAGACTTGTTAAGTCCCTTTACGGATTAAAACAAGCACCCAAACAATGGTATGCTAAATTTGACCAAACAATATTGTCAAATGAATTTAAGATAAATGAATGTGATAAATGTGTATACATTAAAAATGTTCGAAATTACATAGTCATTATTTGCTTATATGTGGATGATATGCTTATAATGAGTAATGACATTGCCAACATAAATGCTACTAAGCGTATGCTAACTAGCAAGTTTGATATGAAAGACTTGGGAGTTGCTGATTTAATTCTGGGAATTAAGATCCATAAGACTTCTCAAGGTCTGACATTGTCACAATCTCATTATATTAAGGTAGTACTGTAAAATTCAAGCACTTGGGTTTTAAAGTTGCAAAGACTCCAATTAATGTGAATCTTGCATTAGCAAAGAAGAAAGGCCAAAACATATCACAATTGGATTATGCTCGTGTGTTGGGTTGCTTAATGTACATCATGAGTTGTACACGACCAGATATAGCTTGTGCTATAAGTAAATTGAGTCGATATACGAGCAATCCAGGTCAATCTCATTGGATAGCCATGAAACGAATTTTGGGGTATTTAGTACATACCCAGGACTTTGCTTTGCACTACAGTAAATATCCTGCGTTCATTGAGAGATACTGTGATGCAAATTGGATCACCAGATCAACTGATTCCAAGTCCACAAGTGGATATGTATTCACTATTGGTGAAAAAGCGGTATCTTAAAAGTCGTCCAAACAAACTTGTATTTTCCACTCTACAATGGAGGCTGAGTTAATAGCCTTGGATAAAGCCGGTGAAGAAGATGAATGACTCCGAAATTTCTTGGAAGATATTCCATTTTGGCCCAAACCGTTGGCACCAATATGCATACATTGTGATAGTCAAGCAGCAATTGGAAGGGTTGGGAGCGTTATGTATAACAGTAAATCTCGTCATATACGACGAAGACATAAAACCGTTAGACAATTACTCTCTAGAGGAATTATCACGATTGACTATGTAAAGTCAAGTGATAATGTGTCGGATCCACTTACAAAAGGCCTAACTAGAGAGGTAGTTGAGAAGTCATCAAGGGGAATGGGACTGTGGCCGAGAACAAGTCATAGTGGCGGTAACCCTACCTAGAAGATTAGAGATATCAAGATCTAGGTTCAAGGAGATCAAACAAAGTCATTAATGACGGTTCAACATTGTCAACTAAACTTTTGGTCTATTATCGCGATGAGATAATGTTCAGTACCAAGGATAAAACATTAAGGCTTTTTAATGATTTTTAAATTTGATACGGGGTATATCAAATAGTGTATCTATGAGATGACACATTTAGGAATCACCTATGTAAGTGTGAAGTGTTATCCGCTTCAAGGAAAACTTTGTAAGGCCATTTCTCTACGCACTTATGAAACCAGGCGGTGTTCATGGCTTAAACGAACACAACAATGAGAATCAAAGACGGTTAAGGGTTGGTTGTGCGACTTGTGGTTGTCTAGGTATGCACCAATGTTCGACGGTTCAAAGATATCAAATCTACCTATTGATCGAGTATATCCGACATAAGTTCACTACGGAAAGTTCAAAGGAAAACCTACTTATCCAGATGCAATTAATTCTTGCTTGCGAATCATACGGGTTTTTATGCATACTTCCGTGATATAGCCATTCCCCATTCAACTGGGGGATTGTTGGGTTTTTTTATGTATTTAATTAATATATTAAATACTTAAAAGATGGTGAATGAAAAATGGAGGGAAATAAAATTTTGAGTAAAATTTAAGTTTCCCCCATGGCAAATGGACATTATCCCATATTGAGAGAGGAAGAGGGTTTTAATGGTTATATAAACAATTGCTCTTCTTCTAGCTCTTAAAGAGTTGAGAAGAAGGCAAGCCTCGGGCCATCGCTCGCTCGCTCGGCTCAGCTTCAGCTTCGGCTATGACTTCGGCTTCGGCTTCGGCTTCGGATTCGGATTTGGATTTGGTCAAATGATCGATTGATTGATTAACGTTTTGGACCAAATTTATTTGTTAATAGTAAAATATTCACAGAAATGTTATTAAATATTTATTTTAATAACAGAATATTAATATTAAAATAAATATTAATATTAAATCTTCCAATTCGTTTTTTCTGTTTTGGTAACAGAAAATTAACTACCCTTCAATTTCCCCTCTTTATTTTCGCTCTTTATTGTTGAATAAATGGCCATTTATGTAATGACATTTATGCTGTGACGGTTTTGCATAAACAACCATTCTGAAGAGTTGCACCTCTTCAGATTTCAACCCAACTTTGTCTATAAATACAACTATTCTGCTCAGAATTTTACTACGATTTACTGCGTTTTCTCTCCTTCTTCTGCATACTTTTAGCATCAAACAAAGCAAAAGTAAGTGTGATTTGCTACCGAACTTTGTGTTCGCTGAAACACTAGGGTTTGAAGTACCACTACACCAGTGTGTAATTCGTTCTATACTGGGAGGAAATAATCAATAACCTTGGGTACTAGAAGAGTATTAAATTCTTAAGGAAACACTGTGAATTCAGTGGGCTCGAATTGATTTTTTGTTATTTCTGTTTATGCTCATTTTTGTTTATATTCATTTATATTCCCAGAATTATATTACAAGTACAGTGTACTAACAACAACTTCCATGGCGTCGAAATACAAAAGTTCAAATGTGATTTAATTATTTATTCGTGTTTTTTGAAATTCAAATTATGAGGCTCCCTAATGTGAAACTCGTAAATAGGGAATTAGATAAACAAAAGAAAACGATAAAAGTACATAGAAAATGTGTTTTAATGTTGTTAATTTCGGTGGAATACAAAATTACAAACCAAGAGACATAGAAGTATGAATGTTTGTCCGCCATTAACGGGTGATTTCTGATCACGTTAAAAAATACCTTGTTTTATTTAACTTTTTTTTTTCTTTCCAATTAGTTAGTAAGTAAGTTCTCTTGGTCTCGAAGAGAGAAAAGTTGAACTACTCCTCTATTTTAAAATAAAGGACTTGGAACAATTCAAAATTTTAGAAATTCAAAGTCCCATGAAACAAAGATAAAGCGAGGACCGAAGACTAATAAATAGACTGTGTACGAAGATAAGAGAAAACGAGGAATACCGGTGATGCTATTTTAATTCTCTTTCTCGTACTCCTTACGATTCAAAATAAATAATTTTTTTTTTTAATGTTTTCATACAGATTAAGAAATTCTTTTTTTAGTATTAATTTACAATAGAATTGACCATATTAACCTTTACTATCTCACACTCCTAACACATATTCCAATACTATTTACTCCAAGGACAATGTAGGAAAAAAACAATTAATTCATTCTTGAAATCTAAAAAAATTACTTATTTTAGACCACAAGAAAAGGGCAAAAAAATCACCTATTTAGGACCGGAGGGAGTATTCTATTGTATTTGTTGTAGTTTGACCAAGAGCGGAAGATGAAAACGATTCAAAAAAAAAATTATAATGTTAAATATATCATGAAACTTCTATTACGTTATATTTAGAAATACTTACTCTTTTTAATACGCAATTATAAAATATATAATGCAAATAAAATGTAATAGATGGAGTAACCCTTTTCGATACAAGAGATTTACTAAAAGTATAATTGTTTGAGAACTTGGACTCGGGGCGTATCTAGGTCCTAAGATATATACATAGGTTTATGTGAACCCACGTTCATCTCCCGAAATTTATGTATAACAAAATAACTTAAAGATATGTGCATGCAACCCATGCTTAAGGACTCCTATGGTGAAATAAATATTGGGTGCACCTTTACTGTCACGATCCATTTTTGTAATAGGTCATGATGGCACGCAACGCCACTATTGGGCAAGCCAACGCAGAAAAATACTAGTTAAACCTTCGGTCACCTTTACCGCAAACATATTTAAAATTAATTCTTTAAGTTGGAACAAATCAGAAACGATGAATAAATATTATGATAATCATTCAATCCCAAAATAATACAGTCTACTAATGTGTGTGTGCCAAGACCTGGTGTCACAAGTATGGGCAACTAGTAGAATATACAAAAGAATCACACTATCATACTGTCCGAAACGGAATAGACAACAAAAATACTAAAGGAAGACTTCTTCAGGCTGCTGAACAGCATGGAGGAGAAGCAGCTCACAGTAGAAGTCTCGAAATCCGCTCAGAGATGCGCACCCGACTGATAGCCAGATATACCTGTCTCAGACCCTGTACAATTAAGTACAGAAATATAGTATGAGTACATAAATAATATGTACCCAGTAAGTATCGCGTCTAATCTCGAAGAAGTAGAGACGAGATGTCGGCTTGATACTCACTAGGGTCAAATAATGTGAGAAGAATTTATAAATAGCATGGATAGCACAAGTAAATAGCATTTAAAAGATCCTGGCATAACAGTTCTTCCCCAAGTATTTTCATGGATAGTCACCTATATTTCAAGCAAGTATGAAATTCAGTCCTCAGAGAAGCGCTAAGGAAAACATATACAAGTGAACTGTGGGACGTACGGTCCGATCCAACATAAAAATAAATTATGCACTGCCGAGGGTCGAACGGCTCGAACCATAGATGCATCTATTACCTCGCTCATGAATCACCCATGCAACACGGTCAAATATAAATAACTCATCCACAAGCCAACAATAATATATATCTGAGGAGTAGTTATTCACAGGTACACCTAACATTCTCTTTTAAAAGACCAAACAGGATAAGGTTCCTTCACTAGTCACATTTACCTTAATCAAAATAGTTTATACGAATCTGAAGTTATCATCAAGATAAAAGAATATCACGTAGGGCATGCTTATGCGTCCTAGACTACCCGAACTTAACATAATAGTCGCTACGCACAGACTCTCGTCACCTAATGCGGACGTAGCCCCCACAAATATTAGCATTTAATTCAATTATTATACCTATGGGGACAATTCCCTCTTGCAAGGTTAGAAAGGAGACTCACCTCGCTCCCAAGTGCACTTCAAATGCCAAGAACAAGTCCAAGCCCTCAATTTGGAGCCGAACGATCCCAAACTAGTTAAACGAAGTAAGAACGAATTAATATAGACTCATGAGATCGAATTTAGCTATTTAAACAATCTCCCAACCATTAACACAAGTTTCCTAAAATCCGACCCCGGGCCCACGTGCCCGGATTCCAAAATTTTTAGAAGGAAGTTGTTCTCTACAACCTAAGGATCAATAATATATGATTTCTAATTAATTCCATAACAAATTTTATGGTTAAATCCAAGTTTTAGCAAAACCCTAGGTTTAGCTCTAACCCCTTTGATTGGGCCTAAGTTCTAGTGTTTAATCTACCTAAAATACAAGTATTAAATTAAGGATGGGTTGAACAAACTTACCTCTTGATGCTAAGTGAAGACCTTATCTCTAAAGCTCCCAAATCTCCCAAAGGAGGAGTGAAAATGTCAAAAAAATAACTTAGAACCCGTCTTTAATGAACCTCACTAGTTCAGTGATTTCCGCTTCTGCGGTAAGGGGACCGCATCTGCAGTCCTGCATCTGCGAAAAATTCCACCGCATCTGCGAAAAGGGGAGGGGAGGCTGGGACCGCATCTACTGTCTATGAGCCGCATCTGCAGCTTAGGAGCCGCATTTGCGAAAATGGGCTGGTCGTCGTGGGCCGCTTCTGCGACTGGAAGGCCGCATCTGTGGTTCCACATCTGCGGTCCAAGAACCGCAGATGCGGTTATGACAGAAGCAGCAATCCTTCAGCTCATTTCCAAAATTTCCACTTCACTCGAGCCTCGTCCGATTGATGCTCGGGGCTCCCGAGCCTCGCCCGAATATACTGACAAGTCTGAAATCACGAGATGGACCTAGTCGAACCTTCGAAACACCCAAAACAATGCTAAATCTCGAATTCACCCCCTAAAACGAAATGACTCAAATTTATGAACTTCAAGTTCTTAATTTTCCTCCAACATGCCAAAACGCCCTGAATATACTCGGATTGACACCAAATTTTACGGGCAAGTCTTAAATGATTTTTCGGACCTGTATCCGGCTTCGGAACCAAAATACGATCCCGATACCTAGGAAATCAATGATTACTTAGTTTCTTTAAATTCTTAAAACTTCAACTTAACAATTTCTAATAAAAATTAACTACTCAGGCTAGGGACTTCAGAATTTAATTTCGGGCATTCGCCCAGGTCACATATTTTTTCACGGACCCTCCGGGGCTGTCAAATCACGAATCCGGGTCCATTTTCTCAAAATATTGACCAAAGTAAAATTTAGTCTTTTAAGAAAATCCTAAGGAATCAAATGGGCATATTTCACCCAAAACTCTTCCAAATCGCGAATCAACCGTCCCAGCAAGTCGTAAATTAGCTAAAGCAAGCACGAGGAGTTTTATTTAAGGGAACGGGGTTCAAAAAGGCAAAACCACAAGGTGAGTCATTGCATTCTCCATCTCTTAAACAAACGTTCGTCCTCGAACGGACATAGAAAAGTATCTGGGTTGCTGAATAAATGGGGATATTTGCTCCGCATATCCTCCTCGGACTCCCAGGTTGCCTCCTCGACTGGTTGGCTTCTCCACTGGACCTTTACTGCAAAAATCATCTTGGATCTCAACTGGCAATCCTGCCTATCAATAATGGCAACTGGCTCCTCCTCATAGCCCAAGCTCTCATCCAGCTGAATAGTGTTGAAGTCTAACACATGGGAAAAGTCGGCATGATACTTCCGGCGCATGGACACATAAAAAACTGGATGAACTCCCGATAATCTGTGTGGTAGTGCAAGCTCATAGGTAACCTCCCCAACTCTCCTCAACACCTCGAAGGGGCCAATAAGCCTTGGACTCAACTTGCCCCAATTTCCGAACCTCATAATTCCCTTCATGGGCGAGACTTTCAAGAGAACCTTCTCGGCAACCATAAATGATACATCACGCGCCTTCTAGTCCGCGTAACTCTTTTGTCTGGACTGAGCTGTGGGAAGCCTCTCCTGAATCAACTTCACCTTATCCAGGGCATCCTGTACCAAGTTTGCACCATACAGCTTAGCCTCACCAGGCTCGAACCATACGATAGGAGAATGACAACGACGACCATATAGAGCCTCGTATGGAGCCATCTCAATGCTGGACTGATAGCTGTTATTATATGAAAACTCCGCCAAGGGAAAGAACTGATCCCACTGAATCACACATGCTCTAAGAATATCCTCTAAAATCTAAACGGTCTGCTCCGACTGCCCGTCGGTCTAAAGATGGAATGCTATGCTAAGATCTACACGGGTCCCCAACTCACTCTGAATGACTCTCCAGAAATGGGAAGTGAACTGAGGGTCTCTGTCTGATATGATAGAAACAGGCACACCGTGCAATCGGATTATCTCCCGAATATAAATCTGAGCATACCTCTCTGATGTATAAGTAGTAGCCACTGGAATGAAGTTGGCCGACTTGGTCAACCTATCAACGATGACCCATACTGAATCAAACTTACGCAAGGTATGCGGAAACCCCACTACAAAATCCATGGTAATGCGTTCCCACTTCCACTCTGGTATAGGCATCTGCTGAAGTAGGCCACTCAGTCTCTGATGTTCATACTTGACCTGCTGGCTGTTCAAACACTTAGCCACATGCTCCACTATGTCTTTCTTCATCCTCCGCCACTAGTAATTCTACCTCAAGTCACGATACATCTTCGTAGCTCCCGGGTGAATAGAGTACCGCGAACAGTGTGCCTCTTCTAGGATCCTCTTCCTCAACCATCAATATTAGGAACACATAGACGACCCTAGAGTCGCAAGACACCATCCTCGCCAATAGAAACCTCCTAGGCACCTCCTTGAAGCACGTCTCTCTGAGGACCGCCAAATGTGGATCATCGAACTGTCGGGCCTTTATCTCCCCCAGTAATGAAGACTGAGCAATCTTACATGCAAGAACCCGGCTGCGCTCCGAAATGTCCAACCTCACAAGCCTGTTAGCCAAGGACTGAATGTCCAAAGCTAGTGGTCTCTCTATTGCTGGAATAAATGCCAAGCTACCCATACTCTTCGCCTTTTTGCTCAAGGCATCCGCGACCACGTTCGCCTTGCCCGGATGATAAAGAATGGTGATATCATAATCCTTTAGTAACTCAAGCCACCTGCACTGCCTCAAATTAAGATCCCCCTGCTTGAACAAATGCTGCAAGCTGCAATGATCGGTATAAACCTCACATGAAGCCCGTACAGGTAATGCCTCCATATCTTAAGAGCATGAATAATCGCCGCCAACTCCAAATCGTGCACAAGATAATTTTTCTCATGAATCTTCAACTGACGGGAGGCATATGTAATAAATCGCCCCTCATGTATCAATACACAACCCAAGCCAATGTGCGAAGCATCATAATACACTGTATACATCCCCGAACCGGAAGGCAACACAAGGATTGATGTTGTAGTCAATGATGTCTTAAGCTTATGGAAGCTCGCCTCACAATCATCGGACCAAAGGAAAGGAGAACCCTTCTGGGTCAATCTAGTCAGAGGTGATGCAATATATGAAAAGCCCTGCACGAACCGCCTGTAATAACCTGCTAGCCCCAGGAAACTCCTGATCTCGGTCACTAAGGTAGGGCGTGGCCAACTCTGAACTGCCTCAATCTTCTTGGGGTCTACCTTGATACCCTCTCATGACACAATATGTCCCAAGAATGCCACAAACTCTAGCCAAAACTCACTCTTGGAGAACTTATCATATAGCTTCTGCTCTTGCAAGGTCTGAAGCATTACTATCAGATGCTGCTCGTGCTCCCCCAGGCTACGCGAGTATATCAAGATGTCATCAATGAAGACGATGATGAAGGAATCAATATAAGGCCTGAACACCCTGTTCATCAAATCCATAAATGCTGCTGGGGCATTAGTCAAGCCAAAGGATATCACTAGAAACTCATAATGGCCATACCTAGTCCAGAATTCAGTCTTCGAAACATCTGAGTCCCAAATCTTCAGTTGATGGTACCCCGACCTCAAGTCTATCTTAGAGAACACCCTCACACCCTGCAACTGGCCGAACAAATCATCGATACGAGGAAACAGATACTTGTTCTTGATGGTGACTTTGTTCAGTTGGCGGTAGTCAATGCACATCCACATAGTCCCATAATTCTTCTTCACGAATAATAGCGGTGCACCCCAAGGCGATACACTGGGTCTAATAAACCCCTTTGCTACCAACTCCTCAAGCTACTCCTTCAGGTCCTTCAACTCCTTAGGAGCCATGCGGTATGGTGGGATAGATATAGATGGGTGCCTAGATCCAAATCGGTACAGAAATCAATATCACGATCTGGTGGCATACCAGGAAGATCAGAAGGAAATACATCGATGAACTCTCGGACTACAGGAACTAAATCAATCGTTAGAGACTCTGCAGTGGTGTCTCGAACATAAGCTAGATAGGCCAAATACCCTTTCTCGACCATACGCCGAGCCTTCAAGAAAGAAATAACCCTACTAAGGGTATCAACTGTGGAACCTTTCCAGTCCAACCTCGGCAGCCCTGGTATCACTAGTGAAACAGTTTTGGCATAGAAATCTAGGACGGTGTGATATGGAGACAACCAATCCATGCCAAGGATGACCTCAAAATCGATTATATCAAGCAATAAGAGGTCTGCTCTAGTCTCGAAGCCGCAGAGCGTGACCACACAGGATCGGTAGACCCGATCCACAACCACAGAATTGCCCACAAGAGTGGACACATGAACAAGAGTGCCCAAAGGCTCAGGAGAAATAAACAAGAAATGAGCAAATAGAGATGATACATATGAATAAGTAGACACTGTGTTAAATAACACCGAAACATCTCTACCATCGACGAAAATAATGCTTGTGATGATGGCATCTGAGGCCAATGCATCCGGACTAGGCGGAAGAGCATAGAATTTAGCTAGAGCGCTGGCTGGCTAGCCCCTGCCTGACTGAGCAGTAGTAGGATAACCTCTCCCCGTCTGACCTCCACCTCTAGGTCGGCCCCGACCAGCCTGTCCTCCACCTCTAGGTGGCTGGGCAGTTGGTGCTGAAATTATAGGCTGCTGACCCTGCTGTACTGCCTTGCCTCAAACCTTGGGGTAGGTCCTCTTGAGATGACCCAGATCTCCACACTCATAGAACACTCTCGGTACCATAGCATGTTTCCCTGGAGTCTGAGCCTGCTGACCAGTATACCCACTGGAAGAACCCTGAGTGGCCGATGGGCGATAGAAACTCTTTGTCATAGCGCTGAAGGGTGCACTAGAAGGATCTCGATAACCTGAATACCTACCGGAGGAACCCTGAATAGCTGGTAGGCGGTAAAAACTCTCTGACATTGCACTGAAATAAGGTCTCACTGGAGTACCTCGGGGAGGGGGTGGTGGTGCTGAATATGAGGGTCTACTGGGTTGTCCCCTCATGGAGTGACCTCTAACCCTAGCTGGGCACCTCTGAACTCTCCTGAAAATCGGGCCCTCTTGTCTTGCTGAAGCTGCTCTGTACCCCTCAGGCGATACCCCTCAATCCTGCAAGAAATCTCTACTACTAGCTGATACTCAGTACCTATCTCCACCTCTCGGGCCATGCTATCTTGAATACCGGGGTGAAACCCCGCAACAAATCTCTACACTCTATCTGTATATGTGGTAAGTATCATGAGTGCATGGCGAGACAACTCAAAAAACCTCACCTCATAATCGGTCACAGATATCTAACCCTGCTCAAGATGCTCAAACTAGTGCTGTAGCTCATCCCTCTCAGAGGGTGGAATATACCTATCCAAGAACAACTGGGTGAACTGACCCAGGTGAGGGGAGGAGAACCCACTGGCCTGCCAAGAACATAGGACTGCCACCATCTACGAGCCCTGCCCTCCAGCTGAAAAGCAGTGAAGTCAACTCCATGTGACTCTAATATCCTCATATTATGCAGTCTGTCCCTACACCTGTCGATGAAATCCTAGGCATCCTCATGTTGCTCACCCCCGTAGACCGGAGGTGAAGTCTATTCCATCGGTCCAATAGCTTCTGCCGGTCACCATCCGCAGCTGGTCTGGGCTAGGGAACCACTGCGGCAACTGGCTGGGCCCTATCTGCGGGTAGTGCACCCGGAGTCTGATACACTGCGGCTGCATGACCAGAAGCCTGAGCGGTAGGGGTCTGTGCTCCCCCTCCTGCCTGTGAGGTAGCTGGATTTGCAGGAAATAAACCAGCCTGAGTCATAGTATCCATGAACCGAAGCATACGGCCCATAACCTCCTGAAATCCCGGTGCTGTCATGAAGTCTGCCGGGGTGGGCTCAGCTGTGGGCACCTCGCCTTGCTCCTCAATAATAGGATCTCCCACAAGATCTGCTGGTGGTGCAATTGGAACATCTCTAGGACGCCCTCGTCCCCTGCCACGAGCCGGTGCCCTTCCCCAGCCTCTACCTCGACCTCGAGCAACAGAAGGAGCAGCTCCACCCAGGTCTGGAATATCAGCCGTGCATGTCCTCACCATCTGTAAGAGAATAGAGAAGGAAACTTAGTACACTGACCACTGTACGAGATGAGATGAATAAAGGATAATTTTTCCTAAAACTCTATAACCTCTCAAAGATAAATACAGACGTCTCCGTACTGATCCGTAAGACTCTATTAGGTTTGCCCATGACTTGTGAGACCTACGTGAACCTAGTGCTCTGATACCATGTTGTCACGATCCATTTTCTTAATAGGCCATGATGGCGCCCAAAACCACTGTTGAGCAAGCCAATGTGGAAAAATACTAGTTAAACCTTCGGTCACCTTTACCCCAAACATAGTTAAAATTAATTCTTTAAGTTGGAACAAATCAGAAACGATGAGTAAAAATTATGATAATCATACAACCCCAAAATAATACAGTCTACTAATGTGTGTGTGCCAAGACCTGGTGTCACAAGCATGGGCAACTAGTAGAATATATAAAAGAATCACACTATCCTATTGTCCAAAATGGAATAGACAACAAAAATACTAAAGG
This sequence comes from Nicotiana glauca, assembly GCA_026770625.1. Classification (NCBI taxonomy): domain Eukaryota; kingdom Viridiplantae; phylum Streptophyta; class Magnoliopsida; order Solanales; family Solanaceae; genus Nicotiana; species Nicotiana glauca. Next base: position 65,373 of record MU768918.1, read on the forward strand.
AAGACTTCTTCAGGCTGCTGAACGGCATAGAGGAGAAGCAAATCACCGTAGAAGTCTCGAAATCTGCTTAGAGATGCGCACCCGACTAATAGCCAGATACACCTACCTCAGACCCTGTACAATTAAGTACAGAAGTATAGTATGAGTACATAAATAATATGTACCCAGTAAGTATCCCGTCTAATCTCGAAGATGTAGAGACGAGAGGTCGACTTGATACTCACTAGGGTCAAATAATGTGAGAAGAATTTATAAATAACATGGATAGCACAAGTAAATAGCATTTACAAGATCCTGGCATAACAATTCTTCCCCAAGTATTTTCATGGATAGTCACCTATATTTCAAGTAAGTATGAAATTCAGTCCTCAGAGAAACGCTAAGGAAAACATATACAAGTGACACCATGGGACGTACGACCCGATCCAACATAAAAATAAATTATGCACTGCCGAGGGTCGAACGGCTCGAACCATAGATGCATCTATTACCTCGCTCATGAATCACCCATGCAACGCGGTCAAATATAAATAACTCATCCACAAGACAACAATAATATATATCTGAGGAGTAGTTATTCACAGGAACATCTAACATTCTCTTTTAAAAGACCAAACATGATAAGGTTCTTTCACTAGTCACATTTACCTTAATCAAAGTAGTTTATACGAATCTGAAGTTATCATCAAGATAAGAGAATATCACGTAGGGCATGCTTATGGGTCCTAAACTACCCGAACTTAACATAATAGTTGCCATGCACGAACTCTTGTCATTTAGTGCGTACGTAGCCCCCACAAATATTAGCATTTAATTCAATTATTATACCTATGGGGACAATTCCCTCTTACAAGGTTAGAAAGGAGACTCACCTCTCTCCAAAGTGCACTTCCAATGCCAAGAACAAGTCCAAGCCCTCAATTCGGAGCCGAACAATCCCAAACTAGTTAAATAAATTAAGAACTGGTTAATATATACTCATAAGATTGAATTCTAGCTATTTAAGTAATCTCCCAACCATTAACACAAGTGGGCCCGAATTTCGAAATTTTCCGAAGGAAGTTATTTTCTACAACCTAAGGATCAATAATATATGATTTCTAATTAATTCCATAATAAATTTTGTGGTTAAATCCAAATTTAGCAAAACCCTAGGTTTAGCTCTAACCCCTTTGATTTGGCCTAAGTTCTAGTGTTTAATCTACCTAAAATACAAGTATTAAACTAAGGATGGATGGAACAAACTTACCTCTTCATGCTAAGTAAAGACCTTCTCTCTAAAGCTCCCAAATCGTCCAAAGGAGGAGTGAAAATGTCAAAAAAATGACTTAGAACCCGTCTTTAATGAAGCTCACTGGTTCAGTGATTTCCGTTTCTGCGGTAAGGGGACCGCATCTGCGAAAAATTTCAGCGCATCTGCGAAAAGGGGAGGGGAGGATGAGACCAAATATGCGGTCTATGAGCCGCATCTGTGGCACCGGTTCTGCGGCTTGGGAGCCGCATTTGCGAAAATGGCCTAGTGGCCCTGGGCCTCTTCTAGGATTGGAAGGCCGCATCTGCGGTCCAAGAATCATAGATGCGGTTATGACAGAAGCAGCAATCCTTCAGCTCATTTTCAAAATTTTCACTTCACTCGAGCCTCGTCCGATTGACACTCGGGGCTCCCGAACCCCGCCCGAACATACCGACAAGTCTGAAATCACGAGACGGACCTACTCGAACCTTCGGAACACCCAAAATAATACTAAATCTAGAATTCATCCCCTAAAATCAAATGAATCAAATTTATGAACTTCAAGTTCTTAATTTTCCTCTAACGGGCCAAAACGCCCTAAATCTACTCGGATTATAATCAAATTTTACGGGCAAGTCTTAAATGATATTTCGGACCTGTACCAGCCTTTGGAACCAAAATACAAGCCCGATATCTAGAAATCAATGATTACTTAGTTTCTTTAAATCCTTAAAACTTCAAATTAACAATTTCTAATAAAAAATTCACTACTCGGGCTAGGGACCTTGGAATTCGATTCCGAGCATACGCCCAAGTCCCATATTTTCCCATGGACCTTCCGGGACCGTCAAATCATGAATGTCCGTTGTTCAAAATTTTGACCAAAGTCAAACTTAGTCTTTTAAGAAAATCCTAAGGAAATAAATGGGCATATTTCACCCGAAACTCTTCCAAATCCCGAACCAACCGTCCCATCAAGTCGTAAATTAGCTAAAGCAAGCACGGGGAGTTTTATTTAAGGGAACGGAGTTCAAAATTGCAAAACAACCAGGCGAGTCGTTACATTTACAATTAAAACTAACAGTTTAAAATCCATTCTGGGTCCTGTTTACGAATTACGACATGGAGTAATACATATATATGGGAAAATTAGTAAAATTTTAAAAATGTATAACTTTGAACCTATAATTTCAAATGTGTAGATCAGGGTAAGAGACTAAAATTAAATCCGTCAAATGTGAATTCTACATCCACCTCTTTAAAATAGTGCACACATCCTCTCCATCAACCATGTCTCAGAAAATTGGTAGAAATAAAAAGAAATACATTAAAATTATGAACTTGGAAATACGGAAGTTGGAATATTTTCTCACGTAAGAAAGTAATCTTTTATGCAAGAAAATAAGAATTCAAATATTGGCTAGTGAGAGGGATTAAGTGTTCCTCATATTTTGCTTTAACCATTTGTTTAACTTGCATGGCAAAGAAGTTTGTCATTATAATATCAAAAGATAATGAAATTTTTTGGATCAAATATATACAATTGATCGAGTGATAACTTAGTACGTAATAAAGTTGTAATCTTGTTTTTCATGAAATTTTATCAAGAAGATAAATAAGAAACGATTTGACTAAATATAGGGAAAAAAAGAACGAAACAAAAAAGAGTAAAGAAAACTAAAGAAAGAAAAAGCAAAAGGATAATCTGTATATGTATATTACAAATGGTCAATTACCAAACGCACTTGGAATATTTGAAGGCCAACAAATTTGAACAAACATTACCTTTGACTGAGGGCAATTAAAATAATCTTCAGTTTTTATGGTTAAGGACGATAGTACACTTTGAATTGACACACATCGACGTAGTAATATTTTATCTCCAAATAAAAGTTTATAATTCCAAATTGGTATTGTGGTAGCCTTAACGACTTTTTAAAGAATTATTTGAAATTGTTTATTTATTTATTTATCAAGTTATCGTTTTAAGTTTCCCTAAAACTGCAGCGAGAAAGAAAGAATGTTGACCACTGCGATAGTTGACCAAACAAGAAAAGGTACGTCATACAATAAAATAAGGTATAATTTTCGATATTCATGTTTAAGTGAAAATCGTATTTTATGGCATGAAATTGTCGCAGTGTCGAACGATTGGCAGCCATATAATTAATGATCTTTTCTTAACTCTTTCGTAAAAAAAATATTGCATCAAATTGTTTAAGTCATTATCCATGATAAAATTACAACCTTTAACTATAAGCCATCCTAAAGTTTAAAAAAAATACAAGAGCAATTTGTTAATAAAAAAAATTCAAGTAAAGAAAATTAAAGTATAAAGAAATTTGTTCTACTAAACCGGGTGATTTTTATTTCTTTAGAAAATAATTGGAAAAAAAAGAGAAAAAAAAACGGAAGACATTATCAAGCTAAACCAGGTAAATTTATCTTATAAAAAAAAAACTATTCAAATTAAGTTAGTCAAATTGTGAAAAGTATACCAAACACGCAATAGAACTTTGTTCAAGGTCTGTAAAATTTTAAATTCTGTTAATAAAAACAATAGGATAAAGGAATTGACAATAAGTTGTTAAAAGACAAATAAATCTACTTCAAACCCCTCACTCAATTTTTATCCTTTCTCCCTTTTTTTGTGTGGCCAAATTAAGGATTTCTTACCACGTGCATACTCAGTTTATTCTCGAACACAATGACAAATATTGATAGCTAAATCAATTTCACCACAATTCTATGACTATATATATATATATATATATATATATATATGTATTATCTTGTAGTAGCTAGTGTTCCGTGGTATATGATTTTAAAATATTAAACTAGCACAAGAAAAATGTGTGATTTTTAGGAAAGAAAAAAATAGTGACTCCAAGTGCTAAATGGAGGCATTTTGCCTAAAAGATAATTAATTATGGATGCAAGTAGATTAACCTTTGGAATAACTTAAAAATTATTGGAAATAGTTATAAAGGACCGTGGCTAGTACTAGGGGACTTTAATGAGGTCACTAGGGCTAGCGAGAAATTTGGGGGCCTCCCCGTAACTAACAACAGAATTATTAAGTTTATTGATTGCCTCAACTATTGTAAACTGTTAGACCTAGGTTTTAAAGGTCCAAAGTACACTTGGACTAATAAAAGGAACAACAACAACAACAACTACCCAGTATAGTTCCACAAAGTGGGGTCTAGGGAGGGTAAAACGTACACAGGCCTTACCCCTACTCGAAAGGGCAGAGAGGCTGTTTCCAATCGACCCTCGGCTCAGGAAAGGAAAAGAAAAACAAAAACAAAAGAGCATTAGTGACTCCAGCAGAAATTACATAAATAATTATTTAAACATAAAACTATAAATAAAATGGCATGCAATAATATCAACCAGTGACTACCATAAGAGGGTACAATACAATACACAAATCATCTATGTAGAGCCCTACCAAACCCCACCCATCCCCTGGAAAGAAGTACGAAAAATTCTAGAAGCCCCTATCCTACAACCCTGATGCTAGACCTCCAGACTATCCTATCAAGGGCCATGTCCTCGGAAATCCGCATTCTAGCCATGTCCTGCCTAATCACCTCTCCCCAATACTTCTTAAGCCTCCCTCTGACTCGACTCGCGCCAACCACCGCCAGCCGCTCGCAACTCCTCACCGAAGCATCAGGGCTCCTCCTCCGCACATGCCCGAACCACCTGAGCCTCGCTTCTCGCATCTTCTCATCCACTAGGGCCACCCCTACTTTCTCTCGAATAACTTCATTCTTAATCCTATCTAACCAGGTGAGCCCGCACATCCACCTGAGCATCCTCATCTCCGCAACCTTCATCCTCTGAACATGAGAGTTCTTCACCGGCCATCACTCTGCCCCATACAACATGACAGGTCTAACCACAGCTCTATAAAACTTCCCCTTGAGTTTCTGTGGCACTTTCTTGTCACACAAGACTCCTAATGCAAGCCTCCACTTTGACCATCCCGCCCCTATACGGTGAGTGACATCCCTGTCGATCTCTCCATCCCCCTGAATCACCGACCCCAGATACTTGAAACTATCCCTTTTGGCGATGACCTGAGATCTGAGCTTCACGTCCCTGCCTACTTCTCTCGAATCGGCACTTAACTTGCACTCCAGGTATTCAGTCTTAGACCTACTTAGTTTGAAACCCTTAGACTCGAGAGTCTGTCTCCATACCTCCAGCCTCTCGTTAACGCCGACCCTCGTCTCGTCTATCAAGACTATGTCATCAGCAAATAGCATACACCAAGGCACATCCCCTTAAATATGGCGAGTTAGAGCATCCATCACCAAGGCAAATAAGAGAGGGCTAAGCGCAGATCCTTGATGAAGTCCCATAACCACCGAGAAATGGTCTGAGTTGCCACCAACCGTCCTTACCCTAGTCTTAGCTCCATCGTTCATGTCCTTGATCACTCTGATGTAGGCTTCCGGCACGCTCTTCGCTTCCAGGCACCTCCATAGCACCTCCCTTGGGACCTTGACGTACGCCTTCTCCAAGTCGATAAACACCATGTGCAGGTTTTTTTTCTTATCCTTGTACTGTTCCACCAATTTCCTGACAAGGTGGATAGCTTCTGTGGTGGAGCGACCCAGCATGAAACCGAACTGGTTCACAGATATAGATGTCATCTCCCTCACCTTCGCCTCGACCACCCGCTCACAGACTTTCATGGTATGACTTATTAATTTGATACCGCTGTAGTTGTTGCAATACTGGATATCCCCTTTGTTCTTATACAAGGGCACCACTGTACTCCACCTCCACTCCTCTGGCATTCTCTTAGTCCTGAAGTCACATTGAACAACCTGAACAACCACTCCACTCCTGACCTACCCATGCATTTCCAGAACTCCACGGGGATTTCGTCTGGCCCGGTCGCTCGACCCCTACTCATCCTACGCAAAGCCCCCACGACCTTATCCACCCTAATGCGCCTGCAGTATCCAAGGTCTCTATGACGCTCTGAATGGCCAGCTCCCCTAGCTCTATGTCACGATCCCCCTCCTCGTTAAGCAGGTCTCGAAAGTACGCCTGCCACATCTGCTTGACTTGAGACTCCTCCACCAGAACTCTACCATCCTCGTCCTTGATGCACCTAACTTGGTCTAGATCCCTCGCCTTACTCTCCCTCGCTTTAGCCAACCGGAATAACTTCCTGTCCCCGCCTTTCTCCCCCAGTTCCTCGTACATGCGACCAAACGCCGCATTTTTAGCTTCTGTGACCGCCAGCTTCGCTTCCTTCCTCGCCACCTTGTAGCTCTCCCTGTTCACTCTCCTTTCTTCCTCGCTTGTGCTCCCTACCAACTTAGCAAAAGGAAAAAAAAAAGAAAAACACTTTCATCATGGAAAGACTGGATAGGTTCGTAGCCAACGGAGATTGGATCAATATATTCCCATACCCTTGCGTAAAACATCTAATAAGAACCCATTCTGATCACTGCCCCTTTCATCTTGAACTAATTAAAAGAACCAGTCGTAGTAATAATATATTTAGACTAGAATCCATGTGTCTATCACATCCCACCTTTAAGGGATTAGTAAAAGACTGCTGGATCAATCAACTTAGTATATTGGCAGCTATTGATAACTTCACTAATGAGGCCATTTTCTGGAACAAAGACACATTTGGAAACATTTTTAAAAAGAAGAATGAAATCCTTGCTAGGTTATAAGGTATTAAAAATCCCCTAACTACACAATTACTAGTGTTTTTTTGTCTAACCTAGAATGTGAACTCATAGAAGAGTACCAAAAAATCCTCAAGCTGGAGGAAGAATTCTGGAAACTGAAATAAAGACTCCACTGGATCCAAGAAGGTGATGCTAATACAAAAATTTTTCACCTCACAACTATGCAAAGAAGAAGAAAGAATAGGATATTCAGCCTCAGGGATGAGGCATGAAACTGGTTCTATAACTCCAAGGAACTAGTCTCCATCATAAAAAACTTCTATAAAAACTTATACACCACTGAACATGCCTTTTCACATGAAAATAAACCATACATGCCTGCTCTTTCCTCAATTAGCCAGCATGATCACTCCCACCTTATTAGACAACCTGATGAGGGGTAGTAAAGGAAGCCCTATTCTCTTTTAAGCTACTAAAGGCACCAGGACCGGACGGGTTGCACCCATTCTTCTACCAAAAATGCTGGGGGATAACAAATAACCTCCTAGTCAACTTCTGCAAAGAGTCCTTTAGAAACAAGCAAATGAATGAAGACATGAATAACACCTTCATATGCCTAATCCCAAAGAACCAGAATGCAGAATTCTAAAGGCAATACATGCCCATCAGCCTCTGTAACACTGCCTATAAGGTTGTTACAAAAATTATAGTAAATAGAATCAAACCCTTTCTCAAAAAAATCATTCACCCAACCCAACCAGCTTCATAAAAGGGAGAAGAGCCTCAAACAATGCCACAATAGTTCATGAAGTTCAAAATTTCTTTAACAACTCTAAGGGGGAAAAAGGGAAAACTATGGTGAAAGTTGATCTAGAAAAGGCATTTGACAAACTAGAATGGTCTTTCATCAGGTTTTCCCTGAAATCCCTAAATTTCTCTAACGACCTAATTGAGCTAATAATGTCCTGCGTGTCCTCCACATCCACACCCATTCTCATTAACGGATCAAGAACTAACTTCTTCAACACCACTAGAGGAATTAGGCAAGGGGATCCCATGCCCCCTACCTATTCATAATCTGCATGGAAATGCTGTTGTAGATGGGACCCTATAGTCCAGTAAAAACAGGGCCCCCAACTATCCCACCTATTCTTTGCTAACGACCTCATCCTTATGATAGAAGCTAATCAAAAAAGCTGTGACTCACTCATAGATACACTTAACAAATTCTGCACCTTTTCTGGCCAATCCATAAACTTCAGCAAATCCAGGGTAATCTTCTCAAAAAATACCCCCCTGACAAATAATCTTTTTTCAGCAGGTGCCTTAACATCAAAATCTCACATTCAGTTGGTAAATACCTAGGTTTTCCCATGACAAACCAGAGAATGTCAAAGAAAGACTTCCAATTCATTATTGATAGGCTTAATAGCAGACTGAAAGGCTAGAAAACCCACTTCTTAAACCTAGCAGGAAGAACCACCCTCATTAAAGCAACCCTAGAAACCATTCCTAATCATGCCATGAAACTTTTCAACCTCCCAAAAGCTTCCTTAAATAAGATTGACTCCATTCAACGAAATTTCTTATGGGGAAGTATGGAGGAAAAAAGGAAATGCCATCTGCTTAACTGGAACAAAGTTACCAAACCAAAAAGTAAAGGAAGCTTAGGGCTATATAAAGCTCAATGCAAAAATAATGCTTTCAGTACTAGCTTGGCTTGGAGATACACTAAAAACAAGGAGGCCTTATGGGTCCAAGTATTGCATAGCAAATATGAAAAGAAAACCAACTCTAATAACAGATTCACCCCCAGATCATCGACTTCCCACATCTGGAAATATATCTGCAAAAGGGATAGAGGTCTGTGAAAAAGGCACCAAATGGATCATAGGAAATGAGGAGAATATCAAACTTTGGGACAACCGGCGGATTAACCACGGAGACACACTAAGAAATATTATCCAGGGGCTCCTCCAAAAAGAAGAAGTAGATTTGATTGTAAAATCCATTATACAAGATGGCTATTTTAACCTCTCAAAATTATCCTTCGAACTGCCGGAGGACATAATTCAAAAAATTCACAGCACCTATATCCAGCAATCTCAAACAGGTAGGGACAAAATTACATGGAACTTGTCACGACCCAAAATCCACTGAGGGTCGTGGTGGCGCCGGACACCGCTGTCAGGCAAGCCAACCAAAATACTTAATTAAATTCCAATTTTGTATTGTCTAAAATTATTTTTCTTTATACATTAAATAATGAATAATAAAACTTACAGAAACAACCGTGAAATCTTTAACAAAACTTAACATTTAATAATCCAAAAATCTTTCCAGAACTCGGTGTCACAAGTGCATGAGCAGTTTCCAAGAAATAATGTAATACAACAATCGTACGGAATACAATATTGGACATAAATAAATACAGAAAACTTAAAGAGACTCTGCTGGCTGGGATTCGCCTCGAGAAGTGCAGCTCCCCTAAGTCTCCGTATCATCCGTGCTGCTAAGCCCAGTAGGTCACTAGAGATGCATATGCCTGTGCAACAAAAATGCACAGAAGTGCAGTATGAGTACGAAAACAACGTGTACCCAATGAGTATACCGTCTAATCTCGATGAAGTAGAGACGAGATGGTCGATTTCGACACTTACTACTGGTCCAATGATGGTATATCCATAATATATTAAATCGTGAATTTTTATAAACATGATTATAATTCAATAGGTAGAAGCAAATAAACAATTCTTCCTTTTATAGGAAACCATTCCTTTTCATTATTTATACATATATTCTTAAGCTAGAAAGAGGCAGCAACAACTTCAATAAGTTTCAAGGCAAGCAATACCAGTATGCGCAGACCATGCCGAGGTCGACGACCCGCTCCAATAGAAATGTAAACTGTACACTGCCGAGGGTCGAACGACGCAAACCATAGATGCATCTATTTAATCTGCTGAGGCTTTCAGCCCACTCTAAAATTAAACACACAAAGACAGTCAATCAAGAGTCTACACAGAGCAATTATCCAAAGAAATTCAATCCTCTTTTAACCATTTAAGAAAAATGAAGTTTAATCCTTTTAGAAATTTATTTACTAATTCAATGTGATTTAAGCTTTAAGCAATTCAAACTGTCAATAAGTTTACGATTAATCCAAGTATAGCATGCTTTTGGGTCCTAGACTACCCGGACAATAACATAATAGTAGCTATGTACGGACTCTCGTCACCTCGTGCATACGTAGACCCCACAAATAGGAGCACATAAAAAATTAACTCACCTATGGGGACAATTCCTTCTTACAAGGTTAGAAAGGAGACTCACCTCGCTCCGAAGATCCATAACTGGCATACCACACTCTTCTGAAGACTCGAATCAATGCAAAATGCTCCAAAACTTGTCGTTGATGATGAAAAATTCCACTTGAATCTCTCCAAAATCGCCCATGCCAAATGAAAAATGGGAGAAGAATGGCCAAAACCCGAATTTAAAACAACCCTCTGCCTCCAGCTATTTTCGCACATGCGGCCTCCAGACCGCTTCTACAGTTTCGCAGGTGCGGTTCCAATACCGCATCTGCGGTCCTCACCATGCTAACCCTCTTCCGCTTCTGTGAATCCACCACCGCAGGTGCGGTCTCGCATCAGTGGCAAAACGACCTCATCTGCAGTCCCAGATCTCCTTCACCAATCCAGCATCTGCGACTTCTCCACCGCAGGTGCGATCCCGCATCTGCGAAAATATGACCGCATTTGCTGTTCCTCATATTCTAGCTCAAAACCGCATCTGCGGCTCCTTTGGCCGCTTCTGCGGCTCTGCACCTGCGGCCAAATCTTGCAGTTGCAGTTATGACAGCAACCAGCCAGTTCAACCTTCCAAAAATTCCATTTTCGATCCATTAACCACCCGGAATCCACCCGAGGCCCCCGGGACCCCAACCATCATACCAACCAGTCCCAAAACATGTTACGGACTTGCTCGAGGCCTCAAATCATATCAAACAACGCTAAAACCATGAATCGATCTCCAATCCAAGCTTTATGAACTTTATAATTTCAAACTTCTAAGTTTGATGTTTAACCCTATCAAATTACATCCGATTGACCCCAAATTTTGCACACAAGTCACATTTGACATTACAGACCTACTCCAAATTTCGGAATCGAATTCTGACCCCGATATCAAAAAGTCCATTTCCAGTCAAACTTCTCAAAAACCCTCAATTTCTATCTTTAGCCAAATGGCTCTAAAATGACCTACGAACCTCCAAATTCATTTCCGATCGCACTCCCAACTCCAGAATCACCATACAGAGCTATTCCCAGACTCGAATTCCCAAACGGACATCGATATCACTGAGATGTACTTCAACCCAAACTTATAAAATTTCTTCCAAAATGCTCACTTCCACAATAGGCGCCAAAATGCTTCCGAGTCATTCAAAACCCGATCCGGGCATGTGCCCAAGTCCAAAATCATCATACGACCCTGCTGAAATCTTCAGATCCCGATTTTGAGGTCATTTACTCAAAAAATCCAATCTTAGTTAATTCTTTCAACTTTAAGCTTCCAAAATAAGAATTCTCTCTCGAAATCAACTTTGAACTTCCCGAAATTCGATTGCGACCACGCGTATAAGTCATAATACCTGAAATGAAGCTGCTCATGGCCTCTGATTGCTGAACAACACAGTAGAGCTCAAAACGACTGGTCGGGTCATTACATTCTCTCCCACTTAAAAATATGTTCGTCCTCGAACGTGTTGAGAACTACAGCGCTATAAAGCTACAAACTCAAGCACAACCGAGGTGCGATATACAACCTGAATCTCCAGAGCCATCCTGCTCATATAACATCATCTCTACGCGGAACCTCAATATATAATAAATTCACCAAGCCGTCTCACAACTCATACGACGCAGTACATCACTACATGAAACTGCTGACAACGAAATAACTCCCCGACCACTCTTCCATAAGGAGTGCATTGCTGAAATGAACACACCTGGCCTGCTATAAAGCCCATATTCACATTAAATCCCTCCTCAGACCTCCAGCTGATTCTGATCACACTGAGCTAGGCTAATGACCTTTCAAAGGTCCATAATCACACCCATTTTCTTCTAATACATAAGAACAACCATCATAACCGGATCAAACATCCATAGTCCATAACCCAATAAACCGAGTGCCCTCCAGGCATAAATTCTCAAATTAATGATAGTACCACAATCCTCATACTTGGTTTAAATTTTAAATCAATCAAGTGACTACATGCCACACTTATACAATCTTCATGTGGGACACGCTCCCACAACCTTCCAAAACACATAACAGGTCCGTACATCCAGATCACCGGCCACACTAACGCTAAAAAGCGATCAAGAATCCTTAACCAGGATGCAAAGCCCCTTTTCACAAAACACCGATCTCAGGTGACACTGACGTCAATACCAACTTACTTTAAACACATTCCTACTTATCTGAGCTCGTGACATCCTTGTCAGCACCAAACTTCAACCTTGATCCTCACTTCAAATTCCATACCACTCACTGCACCCAACGTGCCAATAAAAGCTTTTCACTGGATTCACTTCAGGAGAAACATAGCAACACACGGGTAAATTCTCATAACTGTAGAATATGCAAACATCTAAGTAGTGGTCTAAGCCACCATAGCCCTTCCAGGATCCGCCTACACATAACGGGCCATAACAGTAGAGCACTCCTGAATAACATCAATTATGGTGGCCGACTGGCCTCACGCGTACCTCCACAAACCACATACATAACTTGACCACGCTGAAGGAACCGATCTCTACCGCAAATATGCCAACTTCACTATGGATAACCAATCTATCTTCTTTCGATTTACCTTAATTGCCTTATAAATAATAACAACTCCGTTCAACACATAACACACCCCATCCGCACTCATCCTGAGTTACCTTGAACCACGAGGCCATGCTGTCTCGAATCCCACAGACTATTTCATTCCTTCCTTGTGCGCACATTCGCACCCTCAACTGATATGCCAATTCTACTAATCCTTCTACGAATCCGAAGTCCTTCCTCATTTTCCTCTCAAGTGCTACACTGCAAGTCAAAACATCATAGAATATTCTGGGCCTCCACTCATAAGCTGCTGTAAAAGCTTGATTCTCAACCGCATCCATAGGCTCGAAGTCATTAGACACCACACTTTACCCCTTTTGAATCCATTAGGATCATTGCTGAGAGCCACCCGCTCTAATTTGGCCCCGAATATAATCAACTACATGAATCTTCTAGCACAAGAATACCCTCTCGATGAAGCACCTGGCAGAATCGCTTCCCTTGAAACCTATATCCATATAATGCATAAATTCTGAATCCTTCCCCAAGTCTGAACATGAGCCAAAAGGCCAACCATAGCATGCATTCAACAATTCATTTGCTCAATTTATCACTTGTGGTATCTTGCCATAGCTGAGATAACCCATCAATATACTAATAACCAGAAACCTTTGCAAGTAGTTAGCCATGTAACCCAATCATAAGCGGTGGGACTCTCCCACCTAGCTCAAGGACACTATTACACAACTATTGAATTCACCCAAATTTCTTATCTCTTATTGACATAGTCTTGCGCAATCAATCGCCTAAATTCTCGGATTCTTTCTGTATAACCCCCTTTTTATACTCTAAATCATCAACCACATTCGCATGACCGATCTCTTTGCTGCATATTAGCCTATACTTCAAATTAGATCCGTAGACCTCAATCACCAATCACTAAAATTTCCAAATCGATCCAAACTCCCCTTAAGGCCCGTAGTCATCCTACCACCAAGCCCCTATGCAGCTCCGTCACTCTCCCACTTTGGGCAAACTCACTTCTTTAATCAACTACTCAACCTGCTCTTCTTATACCTGGCCTTTTAGAAGTTTTAAACACCGTCTGACACTTCCCACATGTCCTTCCTCATACTTTGCTGCTCAACTGCTGCCTTAAATAAAATCTATCTTCGTGGCACTTGAACCCACGATTGCTGCTAACTTTACACCTTTCGAAAGGTCATCTTTATCATACCGTCGACATTAAAAACACTGATTCATCCCTGAACTACCACACCCTGCGATATCTGACAGCTGCATTTTTTATACTATCTCCCAAAAGCTTGCCCCAAAGGCGAATTGTAGAAGGTCATAACACCAGCGAGCTTAGTACATTCATCAAGGACAATGACACCTCATCACAGATGAGAAGTCCTCCACGCTTGCAAATACCAAGCCTCGTTACTCCATCATCGCAAATCTGCACATTCTTAGTCCGATTGCATCTCCCCCACCGGAAGTAAAATACTGAATCTCTGAATCACGCACTGAGTAACTTCCCTTCAAGTCATTCACTACCCCGACACGTGGGCAAACATCCTACCATCATATCACTACAGCAGAACAATCGTTCGTAAGTATCATGGCAACTTGTGCCTAGCCTCATAGCCCTCAGAAGTACCGGTACTGGGCTGAAACAATAAAATATCCTTCTACAAAGCGACGGTAATAACCCGATCAACTATACCGGGAGAAATATCCCGCACCACATCTGTAGTACCATTACGATTCTTCAATCCTCGGTTTATAACAAATGCTTCGCGTCGCACAAGATTGAGCAGGAAGGAAATAAAGGCATAAGACTCAAAAGGATCAAAGTGCACAATAAGGAAACAAGAAGGGAAGTACTCCTAACAGCCCTGTAACCTCCCAAAGATAAGTACAGACGTCTCCGTACCGATCCGCGAGACTCTACTAGACTTGCTCATGAATCGTGAGACCTACGGGAACCTAGTGCTCTGATACCATGTTGTCACGACCCAAAATCCACTGAGGGTCGTGGTGGCGCCGGACACCGCTGTCAGGCAAGCCAACAAAAATACTTAATTAAATTCCAATTTTTGTATTGTCTAAAATCACTATTCTTTATACATTAAATAATGAATAATAAAATTTACAGGAACAACCGTGAAATCTTTAACAAAACTTAACATTTAATAATCCAAAAATCTTCCCAGAACTTGGTGTCACAAGTGCATGAGCAATTTCTAAGAAATAATGTAATACAACAATCGTCCGGAATACAATATTGGACAGAAATAAATACAGAAAACTGAAAGAGACTCTGCTGGCAGCGAATCGCCTTCAGAAGTACAACTCACCTAAGTCTCTGTATCATCCGTGCTGCTACTAGAGATGCATATGCCTGTGCTACAAAAATGCACAGAAGTGTAGTATGAGTACAAAAATAACGTGTACCCAATGAGTATCCCGTCTAATCTCGAAAAAGTAGAGACGAGATGGTCGACTTCGACACTTACTAATGGTCCAATGATGGTATATTCATAATATATTAAATCGTGAATTTCTATAAACATGATTATAATTCAATGGGTAGAAGCAAATAAATAATTCTTCCTTTTATAGGAAACCATTCCTTTTCATCATTTATACATATATTCTTAAGCCAGAAAGAGGCAGCAACAACTTCAATAAGTTTCAAGGCAAGCAATACAAGCATGTGCAGATCATGCCGAGGTCGACGACCGGCTCCAACAAAAATGTAAACTGTGTACTGTCGAGGGTCGAACAACGCAAATCATAGATGCATCTGTTTAATCTGCCGAGGCGTTTGGCCCGCTCCAAAATTAAACACGCACAGACAGTCAATCAAGAGTCCACACGGAGCAATTATCCAAAAAAAGTCAACCCTCTTTTAATCATTTAAGAAAAATGAAGTTTAATCCTTTTAGAAATTCATTTACTAATTCAATGTGATTTAAGAAATTCAAGCTGTCAATAAGTTTATGATTAATCGAATTATAACATGTTTTTGGGTCCTAGACTACCCCGACAATAGCATAATAGTAGCTACGCACGGACTCTCGTCACCTCGTGCGTACGTAGCCCCTACAAATAGGAGCACATAACCAATTAACTCACCTATGGGTACAATTACCTCTTATAAGGTTAGAAAGGAGACTCACCTCGCTCCGAAGATCCATAACTGGCATACCACACTCTTCCGAAGACTCGAATCAATGCAAAATGCTCCAAAAATTGTCGTTGATGATGAAAAATCCCACTTGAATCTCTCCAAAATCGCCCATGCCAAATGAAAAATGGGAGAAGAATGGCCAAAACCCGAATTTAAAACAACCCTCTGCCTCCAGCTATTTTCGCACCTGCGGCCTCCAGACCGCTTCTGCAGTTTCGCAGGTGCGGTTCTAATACCGCATCTGTGGTCCTCACCATGCTAACCCTCTTCCGCTTATGTGAATCCACCACCGCAGGTGCGGTCCTGCATCAGTGGCAAAACGACCGCATCTGCGGTCCCAGCTCTCCTTCACCAATCCAGCACCTGCGACTTCTCCACCGCAGGTGCGATCCCGCATCTGCGAAAATATGACCGCATTTGTTGTTCCTCATCTTCTAGCTCAAAACCGCATCTGCGACTCCTTTGGCCGCTTCTGCGGCTCTGCACCTGCGGCCAAATCTTGCAGTTGCGATTATGACAGCAACCAGCCAATTCAGCCTTCCAAAAATTCCATTTTCGATCCATTAACCACCCGGAATCCACCCGAGGCCCCCGGGACCCCAACCATCATACCAACCAGTCCCAAAACATGTTATGGACTTGCTCGAGGCCTCAAATCATATCAAACAACGCTAAAACCACGAATCGACCTCCAATCCAAGCTTTATGAACTTTATAATTTCAAACTTCTAAGTTTGATGTTTAACCCTATCAAATTACATCCGATTGACCCCAAATTTTGCACACAAGTCACATTTGACATTACAGACCTACTCCAACTTTCGAAATCGAATTCTGACCCCGATATCAAAAAGTCCATTTCTGGTCAAACTTCTCAAAAACCTTCAATTTCTATCTTTAGCCAAATGGCTCTAAAATGACCTACGAACCTCCGAATTCATTTCCGATCGCACTCCCAACTCCAGAATCACCATACAGAGCTATTCCCAGACTCGAATTCCCAAACGGACATCGATATCACTGAGATGTACTTCAACCCAAACTTATAAAATTTCTTCAAAAATGCTCACTTCCACAATAGGCGCCAAAATGCTCCCGGGTCATTCAAAACCCGATCCAGGCATGTGCCCAAGTCCAAAATCATCATACGACCCTGCTGAAACCTTCAGATCCCGATTTTGAGGTTATTTACTCAAAAAATCCAATCTTAGTTAATTCTTTCAACTTTAAGCTTTCAAAATAAGAATTCTCTCTCCAAATCAACTTTGAACTTCCCGAAATTCGATTGCGACCATACGTATAAGTCATAATACCTGAAATGAAGCTGCTCATGGCCTCTGATTGCTGAACGACACAGTAGAGCTCAAAACGACTGGTCGGGTCATTACATTCTCTCCCACTTAAAAATATGTTCGTCCTCGAACGTGCTGAGAACTACACTGGAGTAGTCTGAAATCACCGTTTAACATCTCATGCACCTTCTTGTGCTACCACAACTCAGTTGAGCACATCAGCTCGATCAATTCTGAAGATATTCCCTTTTATTTAAGTAATTAAGCCTTAGAGCCCAATTCCAACATCCGAAATTCTATGCCCGACCTGTTTCCAACATACGATCACCATATCAATCACTACACGCTGTACCCAAATAACTTTACTGAATTCACACCTTGTATCACTTTACTCACTGGACCACAATAACATTTTCTGATCAACTTAGTCGAAATTCCACGAATATGATGCTCCCATTGCACCTCATGACCTACATAGGTCTTGCTCTAACTCCTACAATACCGGCACGACAGATGAGATGTGCATAAATTCATAACTACTACCGAATCAAAAATTTATTCGGTCTATGCTCATGACAAGAACCCTTACCTCATTCTAAACCAAATAATGGTCTTAACTTCTTAATGCACTTCACATAATCCGATTGCACTGATTCCAAATCCAATGATCTCGTCTCATCCCGTACGAACTGCTCTGGTAATAAGCCACCCAGACTTGATCCAAAAGTCTTATATGATGCTGCAATGTGCCAATAGGCTACCAATTAGAATGCGATACAAAAGGAAAGCGAACTCTGAAAAGGAAGTTCAATTACCCCGCTCGCGAATCATACATGCGATGCGGGTAATATACTAAACGGACACCCCACTCGCGAATCACACATACGACGCGGGCTCACAGCTAATATGATTTTTTCTCAGAAAATAGGAAACAAACATATAAGAACCGATATAAGGAACTGTACTCAATATCACACTGTTGCGGCGCGCAACCCGATCCAAACAATATACCCATGGCGGCGTGCCACCCGATCCACATAACATAACCATGGCGGTGTGCCACCCGATCCAAATAATATACCCATGGTGGCGTGCCACCTGATCCACACATAAAACTCATGCAATATCTAATTTTCCCATTACATCAAGATACCGAATATCGGTCACAAACACGCTAGGTGCATAATACCATTTCCTTGGGGAGACATACAGCGCTATAAAGCTACAAACTCAAGCACAACCGAGGTGCGATATACAACCTGAATCTCCAGAGCCATCCTGCTCATATAACATCATCTCTACGCGGAACCTCAATATATAATAAATTCACCAAGCCATCTCACAACTCATACGACGCAGTACATCACTACATGAAACTGCTGACAACGAAATAACTCCCCGACCACTCTTCCATAAGGAGTGCATTGCTGAAATGAACACACCTGGCCTGCTATAAAGCCCATATTCACATTAAATCCCTCCTCAGACCTCCAGCTGATTCTGATCACACTGAACTAGGCTAATGACCTTTCAAGGGTCCATAATCACCCCCATTTTCTTCTAATACATAAGAACAACCATCATAACCGAAGCAAACATCCATAGTCCATAACCCAATAAACCGAGTGCCCTCCAGGCATAAATTCTCAAATTAATGATAGTACCACAATCATCATACTTGGTTTAAATTTTAAATCAATCAAGTGACTACATGCCACACTTATACAATCTTCATGTGGGACACGCTCCCACAACCTTCCAAAACACATAACAGGTCCGTACATCCAGATCACCGGCCACACTGATCAAGAATCCTTAACCAGGATGCAAAGCCCCTTTTCACAAAACACCGATCTCAGGTGACACTGACGTCAATACCAACTTACTTTAAACACTTTCCTACTCATCTGAGCTCGTGACATCCTTGTCAGCACCAAACTTCAACCTTGATCCTCACTTCAAATTCCATACCACTCACTGCACCCAACGTGCCAATAAAAGCTTTTCACTGGACTCAATTCAGGAGAAACATAGCAACACACAGGTAAATTCTCATAACTGTAGAATATGCAAACATCTAAGTAGTGGTCTAAGCCACCATAGCCCTTCCAGGATCCGCCTACACATAACGGGCCATAACAGTAGAACACTCCTGAATAACATCAATTATGGCAGTCGACCGGCCTCACGCGTACCTCCACAAACCACATACATAACTTGACCACGCTGAAGGAACCGATCTCTACCACAAATATGCCAACTTCACTATGGCTAACCAATCTATCTTCTTTCGATTTACCCTAATTGCCTTATAAATAATAACAACTCCGTTCAACACATAACACACCTCATCCGCACTCATCCTGAGTTACCTTGAACCACGAGGCCATGCTGTCTCGAATCCCACAGACCATTTCATTCCTTCCTTGTGCGCACATTCGCACCCTCAACTGATATGCCAATTCTACTAATCCTTCTACGAATCCGAAGTCCTTCCTCATTTTCCTCTCAAGTGCTACACTGCAAGTCAAAACATCATAGAATATTCTGGGCCTCCACTCATAAGCTGTTGTAAAAGCTTGATTCTCAACCGCATCCATAGGCTCGAAGTCATTAGACACCACACTTTACCTTTGAATCCATTAGGATCATTGTTGAGAGCCACCCGCTCTGATTTGGCCCCGAATATAATCAACTACATGAATATTCTAGCACAAGAATACCCTCTCGATGAAGCACCTGGCAGAATCGCTTCCCTTGAAACCTATATCCATATAATGCATAAATTCTGAATCCTTCCCCAAGTCTGAACATGAGCCAAAAGGCCAACCATAGCATGCATTCAACAATTCATTTGCTCGATTTATCACTTGTGGTATCTTGCCATAGCTGAGATAACCCATCAATACACTAATAACCAGAAACCTTTGCAAGTAGTTAGCCATGTAACCCAATCATAAGCGGTGGGACTCTCCCACCTAGCTCAAGGACACTATTACACAACTATTGAATTCACCCAAATTTCTTATCTCTTATTGACATAGTCTTGCGCAATCAATCGCCTAAATTCTCGGATTCTTTCTGTATAACCCCCTTTTTATACTCTAAATCATCAACCACATTCGCATGACCGATCTCTTTGCTGCATATTAGCCTATACTTCAAATTAGATGCGTAGACCTCAATCACCAATCACTAAAATTTCCAAATCGATCCAAACTCCCCTTAAGGCACGTAGTCATCCTACCACCAAGTAGACCTCAATCACCAATCACTAAAATTTCCAAATCGATCCAAACTCCCCTTAAGGCACGTAGTCATCCTACCACCAAGCAGACCTCAATCACCAATCACTAAAATTTCCAAATCGATCCAAACTCCCCTTAAGGCACGTAGTCATCCTACCACCAAGCCCCTATGCAGCTCCGTCACTCTCCCACTTTGGGCAAACTCACTTCTTTAATCAACTACTCAACCTGCTCTTCTTATACCTGGCCTTTTAGAAGTTTTAAACACCGTCTGACACTTCCCACATGTCCTTCCTCATACTTTGCTGCTCAACTGCTGCCTTAAATAAAATCTATCTTCGTGGCACTTGAACCCACGATTGCTGCTAACTTTACACCTTTCGGAAGGTCATCTTTATCATACCGTCGACATTAAAAACACTGATTCATCCCTGAACTACCACACCCTGCAATATCTAACAGCTGCATTTTTTATACTATCTCCCAAAAGCTTGCCCCAAAGGCGAATTGTAGAAGGTCATAACACCAGCGAGCTTAGTACATTCATCAAGGACAATGACACCTCATCACAGATGAGAATTCCTCCACGCTTGCAAATACCAAGCCTCGTTACTCCATCATCGCAAATCTGCACATTCTTAGTCCGATTGCATCTCCCCCACCGGAAGTAAAATACTGAATCTCTGAATCACGCACTGAGTAAACTTCCCTTCAAGTCATTCACTACCCCGACACGTGGGCAAATATCCTACCATCATATCACTACAGCGGAACAATCGTTCGTAAGCATCATGGCAACTTGTGCCTAGCCTCATAGCCCTCAGAAGTACCGCTACTGGGCTGAAACAATAAAATATCCTTCTACAAAGCGACGGTAATAACCCGATCAACTATACCGAGAGAAACATCCCGTACCACATCTGTAGTACCATTACGATTCTTCAATCCTCGGTTTATAACAAATGCTTCGCGTCGCACAAGATTGAGCAGGAAGGAAATAAAGGCATAAGACTCAAAAGGATCAAAGTGCACAATAAGGAAACAAGAAGGGAAGTACTCCTAACAGCCCTGTAGCCTCCCAAAGATAAGTACAGACGTCTCCGTACCGATCCGCGAGACTCTAGACTTGCTCATGAATCGTGAGACCTACGGGAACCTAGTGCTCTGATACCATGTTGTCACGACCCAAAATCCACTGAGGGCCGTGGTGGCGCCGGACACCGCTGTCAGGCAAGCCAACAAAAATACTTAATTAAATTCCAATTTTTGTATTGTCTAAAATCACTATTCTTTATACATTAAATAATGAATAATAAAATTTACAGGAACAACCGTGAAATCTTTAACAAAACTTAACATTTAATAATCCAAAAATCTTCCCAGAACTTGGTGTCACAAGTGCATGAGCAATTTCTAAGAAATAATGTAATACAACAATCGTCCGAAATATAATATTGGACAGAAATAAATACAGAAAACTGAAAGAGACTCTGCTGGCAGCGAATCGCCTTCAGAAGTACAACTCACCTAAGTCTCTGTATCATCCGTGCTGCTACTAGAGATGCATATGCCTGTGCTACAAAAATGCACAGAAGTGTAGTATGAGTACAAAAATAACGTGTACCCAATGAGTATCCCGTCTAATCTCGAAAAAGTAGAGACGAGATGGTCGACTTCGACACTTACTAATGGTCCAATGATGGTATATTCATAATATATTAAATCGTGAATTTCTATAAACATGATTATAATTCAATGGGTAGAAGCAAATAAATAATTCTTCCTTTTATAGGAAACCATTCCTTTTCATCATTTATACATATATTCTTAAGCCAGAAAGAGGCAGCAACAACTTCAATAAGTTTCAAGGCAAGCAATACAAGCATGTGCAGATCATGCCGAGGTCGACGACCGGCTCCAACAAAAATGTAAACTGTGTACTGCCGAGGGTCGAACAATGCAAATCATAGATGCATCTGTTTAATCTGCCGAGGCGTTCGGCCCACTCCAAAATTAAACACGCACAGACAGTCAATCAAGAGTCCACACGGAGCAATTATCCAAAAAAAGTCAACCCTCTTTTAATCATTTAAGAAAAATGAAGTTTAATCCTTTTAGAAATTTATTTACTAATTCAATGTGATTTAAGCAATTCAAGCTGTCAATAAGTTTACGATTAATAAAATTATAACATATTTTTGGGTCCTAGACTACCCCGACAATAGCATAATAGTAGCTACGCACGGACTCTCGTCATCTCGTGCGTACGTAGCCCCTACAAATAGGAGCACATAACCAATTAACTCACCTATGGGGACAATTACCTCTTACAAGGTTAGAAAGGAGACTCACCTTGCTCCGAAGATCCATAATCGGTATGCCACACTCTTCCGAAGACACGAATCAATGCAAAATGCTCCAAAACTTGTCATTGATGATGAAAAATTCCACTTGAAGCTCTCCAAAATTGCCCATGCCAAATGAAAAATGGGAGAAGAATGGTCAAATCCCAAATTTAAACCAACTCTCTGCCTCCAGCTATTTCCACACCTGCGGCCTCCAGACCACTTCTGCAGTTCCAATACCGCATCTTTGGTCCTCACCATGCTGCCCCTCTTCCACTTCTACGACTCCACCACCGCAGATGCGGTCCCGCATCTGCGGCAAAACGAGCGCATCTGCGGTCCCAACTCTCCTTTACCAATCCCGCATCTGCGGCTTCTCCACTGCAGGTGCGGTCCCGCAGCTGCGAAAATATGACCGCATCTGCGGTCCCTTCTCTTCTTGCCCAAAACCGCATCTGCGGCCCAATTCTCGCAGGTGCGGTTATGACAGCAACCAGCCAGTTCAGCCTTCCAAAAATTCCATTTTCAATCCGTTAACCACCCGGAATCTACCTGAGGCCCCCGGGACCCCAACCAATCATACCAACAAGTCCCAAAATACGTTACGGACTTGCTCGAGGCCTCAAATCATATCAAACAACGCTAAAACCATGAATTGACCTCCAATCCAAGCTTTATGAACTTTAGAATTTCAAACTTCTACTTTCGATGTTTAAACCTATCAAATCACGTCTGATTGACCCCAACTTTTGCACACAAGTCACATTTGACATTACAGACCTACTCCAACTTTCAGAATCGGATTCCAACCCCGATATCAAAAAGTTCACTTCCGGTCAAACTTCTCAAAAACCTTCAATTTCTATCTTTAGCCAAATGGCTCCAAAATGACCCAGGGACCTCCAAATTCACTTCTGATCGCGCTCCCAACTCCAGAATCACCATACGGAGCTATTCCCAGACTCAGAATCCCAAACAGACATCGATATCACTGAGATGCACGTCAACCCAAACTTATAAAATTTCTTCCAAAATGCTAACTTCCACAATAGGTGCCAAAACGCTCCCGGGTCATTCAAAACCCGATCGGGGCATGCGCCCAAGTCCAAAATTATCATACAGCTCTGTTGGAACCTTCATATCCCTATTCTGAGGCCGTTTACTCAAAAATTCAATCTTAGTTAATTTTTTCTACTTTAAGCTTCCAAAATGGGAATTCTTTCTCCAAATCAACTCTAAACTTCCCGAAATTCAATTCCGACAACGCGTACATGTTATAATACCTGAAATGAAGCTACTCATGGCCTCTGACTGCTGAACGACGCGCTAGAGCTCAAAACCACCGGTCGGGTTGTTACAGAACTCCCGAGGATACAGCTCCTTTTCCATCAAGGCGGCCTACGATGTACTATCTGGCCAAGATACCACTATAGTAGATAATAACCTAGACTTTAAGTGGATCTAGAAAAGCAATACCCGAAACAAACTAAAACACTTCATGTGGATACTTGTCCTTAACAGACTCCCAACAACCACCCTCCTGGCTAAACGTAATATCTGCACCTCTGACACATGCACTATACGTGGAGTGGAAAAAGAGGACATCAAACACATGCTCTTCAATTGTACCTACTCAAAGGCAATTTGGAGACAGTGCCATATAAAGCATAACTACCCACAATCGGACAATGAGCTCGCTACTTTCAATTGTCTAAAGCACCTACTAAAGTCTAATAAATGCTTTAATCATTACATCAACTAGCCAGTCTTCATACCATTCCTTCTCTGATTTTTATGGACCACTAGAAATAAAAAGATATTTCAAAAGAATAATTCTTGTCCATTATCAAAGTAACCAACAGTGCCCAATAATTCCTCTTCTTAAGCAAATGGAGCCCTTCCCATATACCAAAAAAGACCATCCATATAAAATGGGAACCACCCACCACATGGACCTATAAATTAAAAATAGACGGATCATGCCTAGAAAACCCAGGAAGGGGAGGTATAGGAGGAATATTTAGGGATAGCAATGGCAACTGGATACTAGGATTCAATATGGGTTTTGCCTATGCTACAAAATATCCAAATGGAAGCCATGTCTTTACTGCAAGGGTTGAAAATAGCCATTCAAAAGAGACTAGCCCCTCTAGTCATTGAGACAGACTGTCAGGAACTGATCAACTTGTTAAATAACGATAATTGCCTTTATCAAAATATTATTGATGATTGTCGGTACCTATTATCTGAGGCGGGTACACCAACTTTGAAGCATGCATTCAGAGAAGCTAATGGAGTAGCGGGCACCTTAGCCAATAACGGATGCAACTTGGACTCTTTTGCTAGTTTAATATTGTATTATTATCCGCCTATTTTTGCTATTTCAACTTTTGATAGAGATGGGTTAGGCATTTTGTGGCCTAGACAAATCTTGTGTTGTAATGACTACTAAGTACTATGTTTTTAATAAAATATCTTTATTTACCAAAAAAAAAAAAGAAGCATTGTGTCGGCACCTTTTCCATATATGAAAATATTTTATTAATGTTCTACGATTTATAATATTTTAAAATAAAAATACACAATAATTTAAGAAATCTGGAAGCTGGAATTAATACTCGTGCCTTGTTAATGTTTTGTGCTATTAATATTACTAATTTTAGGGTACGTGCGTTGCACGATGTATATTACGTCTTGTAGTATATATTTGAAAAAAAAAGACTACATAAGTATTATTAAAGCATGCGTATGAAGTATATATAATTATTGAAGGATAAAAAATGCAAGATCACTTAGCAAATGCAAACTCAATATTAAGTGTTATGCTATCACAACTTGTTAAATATCATTTGCTATGTTATAAAAGGGTTAAAACAAAGTAATTAGCTTGAATTTTTGTTTTCATTAAATATTTAACCTTAATTTAATATCATGGCTAAAAGCTAACATGAAAAAAAATGAAATGAAATATAACATGGAAAAATTATTTTCACTCCATCAAGTATCACAAATGTTAGAGTCCATCAAATGTCTTATTTATTTTATTTTCTTGAAAATGACATCAGGTAGCTTCTCGTAGTATCCATATAAAATATATCTAGTTTTGATAGTTACCTAAAGTTTAGCAAGCTTTATCAAATTTCATATTGAATTTTTTTCTTCTTCAGACCCATCGGATCTGTAATTTTCGACTGCCATTACCTAATTTTATATCCGAAAGTCTGAAATTTTAACTATCAAATAGAAATTTCAGACCGAAAGTCTAGAAACAAAAAGATGATAATAAATCCTCTGATGTTCGAAACATGAAAATATGAATAACCTTCATTAGTGTGTAGCTCGAACTAACTTGTTTGTTTAAATTGTTTTAAAGAAGTTTTTGTTGTTATTTTTTTTTTGAAAAAAAAACAATTGCTTCCATATTTTTCAATAAAAGGTACTTTTCTACTTTGAAAACACTTAAAATTTTTGCCAACTACTTTTAATTACCCCAAAGTAGTTCTGGAGTGATTTTGCTCACTAACACGTAATGTCTTAAGAGGTTGTGTTCGGAAGTCTCAAAGAAAATTATCAATATAAGGTCTGAAATCTTGATCCAAAAAATTAAAGAAATTAAAATCATCCATCGAAACATAATGCCATGAGTAATTAGAAAAGATTGTTATAATATGTAGCACCTCAAACTAATATTTATTATAGGAAAATATTAAGAGAGAGAGTGAAAAGAAAAATCGGCAAAAATAAAGTGTGATGCGAACGAATCACTTATCCCAAGTTGTTCGCATCATGGGCGAAGCCGCCTTTAGCAAAGGGTGGTCAAGTGACCGCCCCTCGCTGAAAACTTACGAAAAATTATAATGTGTATATAAATAAAATATTAATTTTTCAGATATATAAAACCTATATTGAACACCCTTTGTTGGATTTTTTTTATTTTTTACTTCTTTCAAGTTTGAATACCCTTGAAAATATTTTTGGCTTCGCCACTGGTTCCAACTATTGAAAAACGAGATGTAACCTCAAAAATAAATATGATATATTATTACCAACAGATCCTATTGCAAATTATTCTTAGTACAACAAAGAAGAATATGATCATAGGGGTACAAATACCATATGTAAATTTTAAAAGCTGCTAATTTTTTTTTTAAAATTTCTTTCACTGGCAAATCCTTTTTTTACAATGATAATCTAGCTTCTTTCTCCTTTAGTATCTCGCCAATTTTTCTTTTCAACAATCTTGAGTATAATTTTATTTTTCATTTTCACTATCGTTTTATTATTTTACTCCATATATACTTATATTCGAAAAATATAGAAAAATAAATAATTTCACCCCATTTAAACTATTTGCTTCACAAAAGTCGGGGACAACAAATGTTGAAACTTTCAGTTTCCCTTATTTCATGTTCTTTTTATTATTTCAAATTTTGTAGTTGCTTCTTCTTTAATTACTTTCAGAATGACATTGAATTAAGGAGCGACATAACATTAACATAAACTTCGACACTGTAGAAATACGAAACCTCATATTGATTTTCACAAATTAGATAATTTAGCAAAATACTCTAATTATAAAAAATGCTATTTATGCCAGTAAAATCAGAAGTTAGTGGATAAATAACATAATGTAGCATGGTGAGAGAGACTGAAAAGAATAAAGATATTTATAAGAAATTATATCAATTAGAAAGACTTACTGCTCCATAATTCTTCTTGCTATATAGAATAGTTTTCGACTGATCACTTTCACAGTCACATAAACACATATAAAGATAGAATTAGCGATTTACAATTCATATTGATGATCCACATAAAGTTTCATGAAAGAAACAATAAAATATTCTATCTACCTAAATAATGAACATAACCGATAACATGCAAGAAAAGCATAAAAAGAACATGAATTTGTCAAGAATTCTTTTTTTTTTCTTTCTATATATACGCTGGCTACAAATCGAGCCTTAGGGACATCAGTTTGGCATTAAAGTCTAATAGAAAATAATCATCTAGTTCCACTAAAGAACATAATTAGTTTGTTTTCAAGACACAATATATTATCAGACGACAATTCTGAAATCATATGCAAAAGCTAAAAAAAAAAAAAATTTAAATACACATTATAAAGAGAAGATTTGAGAAACGATGAAGTACCTACACATGAAGGCGAATAAGAATATAAATAGAGGGGAAAACCTTCAAAAGAATGACTGGTTAACGCAATCATGTAACTCAGCAACTTAAAAAAAAAAATACTCCGAGACATAAAGGAGTTGAAGAGTTATGGAAATTTTGACCTTAAATATTTAGGAATTTGTGTTTAATCTATAAATGTATACTCATTAATTGATGCCTACCATATCAATTTATACCTAAAGTACAATATTTTTCCCATTTATATAAAGTGTCCTTAAGTTAAGTAATGTAGTCAAAACTTTTACCTAAAAAATCTAGAGAGACTTACTCGGTTAAAATTGTTATTAAGATTTCTTTTACGAATCTATTAAATTACATAGCTCAAATAAGGAAAAGAGTTATACATAAAATTTAGTTGATTTTGAATTCCTAAATATTAGAAAACTAACTATTCCTAATAATAGAAAAATAATTAAATGACTCTTTTGCCTTGTGTGAAATATATTTTTAAAGGGTAAAAAAGGCGAACAACATTTCGCTAAAGGCTTTCATGCTTTTATAATAATAATAATAATAATAATTAATAATAATACTAATAATAATAAAAATAAAAAAATACTAGTTTCTATGTACGTGCCTCACACGTATAACAATATGCGTGCCTAATAATTAGCTCAAAAATTGTGAATAAACTTGTTGACATAGAAGTGTTAATCTCGTACAACTTATAATACAAAAAAATACTAAAAGAGCTACTTTTAGCTAATTCATTTTCCTATCACTATTATGTTTTTAGATATCTCGGAAAAATGGACAAGGAAGACGTTCGAGCATATGAAAAGACTTAATAGATTGAACCATGAAACTTGTTTCATGTCGTGTCTTTAACAGTATGAAGGAACTTTTCTCAACTTTGTTGCCATTGCACCTGTTTATTAATTATTCAAAATCTTATTTTCGTAATCTACATTTTATATATTGAGAGATATTTTACCCAATACCAATCAAAAACGATATACTGCGTCATTCTTATTGGAGGTGCATTTTATTAGTAGACAAAGGTTTGCCCTTTTGCTTTATTTGTTCATTTTTCTTGAAAGTTTTGATCTCTTGGTGACAATGTATGCAAGTAATTCAAAATTTACCGTATTTACAGGAGACGGTATAAAAGTATGAAGGATCATATCAATATTAGAAAACTCAGTCAACGTTGGAGCTCAGAGTCTACAACGCTTATGCCATGGGTAAATCAATCAATCTTTAAGCTATAATGTGGTCCGTGGGTCTTCTTTTAAGTAATACAATTTCATCCTTAATTGCAAACTCACAAACTTAGTGACATAATTAACCACATGAGGGAATAAATCAGTGAAATAGAATTTACTCACATAGAATATATGTCGATGCTCAACATTAACCATATATTTAGATAATATAACCTCCGGAACTCCTTCACCATCATGTATGTCACGACCCAAATTCCCAAACCTGATCGTGATGGCGCCTCTCGTGAAGACAAGGCCAGCCAACTAACCCAAATCGCCTTTCTAACAATTCTTAAACATAACGAACAGAAAAATGCAGTTTAAATGGCGTTGATTAACAATATATATATACAACCCAGCTCAGCCCGACCGGGGTGTCACAAGTCACGAGCATCTAAGATGTAGGAATACAACTACAGAGTCAACTATATATATAAAAAGAAATCTTAAGTTCAAGATGAAATCCGGTGCAGCGAACGCTGGCGGTCACCTTGCTCGGCTACAATAGAAATACCTTCAATCTGCTAACAACCTGCTACCGGGTGATCAATACCTGCAACTGCACGTGAGGTGCAGGGAGTAGAGTGAGTACTTCCAACTCAGTGGTAATAAGAGTAAATAATGTTGAGAGGCAAGAAATCACGTAAAAGCACCACATCATGCTATAAAGTACGATACCACTCTTACGAGAATCAGTAGTTCCATGAAAATCTTTTATAAAAATATCTGAAGTATAATGCTATCTCAAGTAGTAAAATCAATTATACCATAAAAACCATAAGGTATCAGATAATTCTCTTTCAAAAATAGTGGAAACAATAATTTCAACAATTAAGGAATAATCAAAAGTTTGCCCCTCGGGCTCAATATCAATCTCTCAGTATAGTAACAGCCACACGGGCTCACTCC
>MU768918.1:116088-137336 GCA_026770625.1 Nicotiana glauca
TTGGACTTGGAGCTTGGGTCGGGCCGATTATTAAATTAATTTTTTTATTTTTTATTTCTATAATATATATATGGGGTTTTGACACAGTTACCTACAAAAATAAAAATATTTACCCTTGTCTACCCATTTGTTTTACTACCCATAAACTAATTACATTTCCTACCCATAGTAGGTTTTGTAAGGAATTTTTTCTTTATTCTCCAATTCTTTTTTATTTCTATGCTTCTTTTCTTTTCTTCTTCTTTTTTTCTCGTTTTCTTCTTATTTTTTTTTCTTTTTTCCTTTTCTAATTTCATTTAACTTCTGTTCTTTTATATTCTTTTTCTCTTCATAATTTAATTTAATTTACTATTTTAACTATTTTTTATTATTCTTTGTTTTATATTATTACTAAAGAAATGTCAAATTGTGTACTAATTAAATGTAGTTAATACGACCAAAAAAATATTAACTAACATATGATATAGTATAGTATATAGCTATACCAACAGGGTATACAATTGTATGCAAAGAGTAAAAAAAAAAATTAATTCAACTATTAAACTGAAATAATATCAGTTGTCAAAAAAAATTTAAAAAATTCTAAAAGGATCTAATTGTAAGAGTATACCGTTACATCATATAGGATACTATACTTTTTTATTTATTTTTTTTGCATTTTTAATTTGCCCCTCACGCTGGGTAAAAGCTTAAAACAAATTAAAAGGAAAAAGACAAGTGAATTTACGAGTAATAAGTATACTATTATAGTATATTGTATGCTATTGCAGCATATAGTTACAGTATCTTGCATATTATTACAGTATACCATAATAATATATTGTATACTATAATAGTATACTATTGCAGTATAACTATATACTCCTATAGTATATTAGTATACCGTAGTGGTATATTGTTAGGTAATTGTATTCTTCTTTGATTATTACAACATACCGTTGCAGTATATTATAAGCTATAATAGTATAGTGTTGCAGTATAGCTATATACTCTTAAAGCATATTATATATAGCAGTATATTATTGGATAGATGTGTTCTTCTTTGATTTTCAGCTGAAAAATTCGATCTTAATCACCTCAAATCAGCTCCAATTGCTAGCAAATTTCAGTATGAACTTTCAGAATGTACTATAAGCAATATTTAACAGCACCCACTTTGAAAAACAAGAAATCTTCAAAAATAAAATTGAGCTTTAAGCCTAACAATGGTGGATATTCAAATACACATAAGTGTTCAAATGGTTATAGATTTAATTTGGATGACTAAATTAAATATTCGCACAGATTTAGAGGATTGTCTATGCGTTTGACTTTTTTAAAACTCTAAATTATCACTGGTAAATTAAAATAAAAAAAAATCAGCATAGCTACTAAGTACAGAGAAAGCCTACTTTGAAATATTTTTTAAAAAATAACAAAGGGGACATAAACGTTTGGAACCAAATATAAGCTTCAGCCATAAAGGAAAAAAAGAGAAAAGGAGAAGAAAAAGATGAGGATAAGTGCAGGGCAGGTGTAGTAAAAGAAGTATGTAGGTAAATACTTTTGGTCGGATAGGTATTTAGTGTAACTAGTTTGGGAGTAGGTAGATACGGGTAATTATTTTATAGTAGGTAGGTATAGTACCTATAAAAGTTAAACTATTTACCCTGCCCTACCCATTAAAGAATTCTACCCACTAAATAATTACAATCTCCTACCCATTTAATAAATAAACGGGAATATCAGAATAACTACCCACGTTTAATGCCCTACGTATAAAAACGCAAAAGCTGCTCAAAATTTCAGAAAATCAGCGCACAAAATTGAGATTTCCACCGACATTCCCTAATTTGAAGATCACTAAGTGTGAGAAAACAGATCGAAGATGTTGATTCGCATCTTCTTTTCGGATTTTGATTTCGCTGTTTGTCTTCAGATTTTGATTTCGTTGTTGTCTTCAGATTTTGATTTCGCTGTTGTTTTGATTTTGATTTTGGAGCTAAACTTCTGAATTTTAGCTGAAAATTCTAATCTAGGTTTAGAGATCTAGAGGTTTGATTTCAAAAAATCTATTCCAGCTATATACTGTTGAAATTTCGAACACTGTTGATTTCGAACACTATTGAAATTTGCATTGTTGAGATTCAATTTTGGACATAAAAGTGATTATAACTTCAGAATCATGGAAAATATTTCAATTCTACTGCAACATAGTGGAGAATGGGATGATAACAATAATTTCATAAATTTTTATGTTGATGCAATTCTAATAAAGACCTATTGAAAATTTGAACAACTTCTCAGAGACATTGCAAAGCAACTGCAAAAGGACAGTAAAACAATAGTTATTCAGTATGCTATTGCTCAGGGATATCCACCAATTACAATTTGCAGCGATATGAGTGTTAGTGTTTACATGGAATTGAAAAAATCAAGTGCAGGGATGACAACACTTCCCCTGTGTGTGTCGCTTGCTAAAAATGCTATAGCTGCAAGCACCTCCAGTTTTGATGTTGCTCCAATTTCATCAGAAATTGCAGAATTTGAAAGTACTGATATGATTACTACGCTTGATGTGCAAGAAGGAGATGACACCATTTTAGAACTTGATGATGCAAACATCATAACTGATCAATTTCATGAAAATGTTGAAAAAGGACAAATTTACAAAGACAAGAACCTGCTGGCTCTCGTTATGAAACAGTATGCCATTAGAGAAAAATGTCAATATCGGGTTCATAAATCATGCCCAAGAAGGTTCGTCTGCATGTTTTTTCAAGTAAAAAATTATGTGATACCTATATAATATATAAGTATGCTAAATCAGTATACTATGCGAGTATGGAATTGTATTGGTTTGTCTGTGTTTTTTATCAGTGATACTGGTATAGTGTATAAGTATGCTATATCAGTATATTATGCGAGTATATAACTGTATTGGTTTGTCTTTGTTATTACCACTAAAATATAATACCAATATAGTATATATGTATGCTAAATCAGTATACTATGTGAGTATAGAATTCTGCTGCTTTGTCTATATTTTTTATCAGCAAAATATGATACTGATACAGTATATAAGTATACCAACAGAGTATACCATGTGAGTATATAATTCTACGGATTTGTGTGTGTGTTTTTATCAATAGAACATGATACATAACTGTATTTGTATTATAAACAGGTATATCCTTGAATGCGCGGATGAAAGATACACTTGGAGACTTAAAGCATCAAGCCTGCGAGCATCAAATCTTTTCAAAGTGACGGATTTCAATTCTATCCACGGTTGTTTAACTGATAAGAGATTTTATTCACAAAGCAAGTTGTCTCAGCTTTTGTTACAGCTGTGGTACAAGATAAACTTGTTGACCCGAAAATCATATATACACCAATAAATATCCAAAGATACATCCAAAAAGCATATGGTATGGACTTAAGCTACATGCAAGCATGTAGATCAAAAGAAAAAGCAATGCAATTATTGAGACGATCACCAAGTGACTCATACAAGAAAATGCCAACATATCTTTATATGTTAGAGTAGGCTAACCCAGGATCAGTGACACGACTACACACTGAAGAAGATGAGAGCTTCTTGTATGCATTCATAGCTATATATGCATCAATTAGAGGATGGGTCTATTGTAGGCCAACAGTTGTAGTTGATGGAAGTTTTTTAAAGTCAACACATAGAGGGACCATACTTACGACTTCCACGCAAGACGCAGAGGGTAAGAATGCAATCCAATTACATTCAGTCAAAGAAACAAAAAATATTTTCAAATATTATATGATACCAGTATGGTATACAAGTATACCAACAGAGTATATAGTTATTTTTCTACACACCTGCACATACCTATGACTATACTACTATATGAAATACTAGATTAATATTTTGTGTACAATC
Source organism: Nicotiana glauca (assembly GCA_026770625.1). NCBI lineage: Eukaryota > Viridiplantae > Streptophyta > Magnoliopsida > Solanales > Solanaceae > Nicotiana > Nicotiana glauca. Next base: position 119,984 of record MU768918.1, read on the forward strand.
CAATTACATTCAGTTAAAGAAATAAAAAATATTTTCAAATATTATATGATACCAGTATGGTATACAAGTACACCAACAGAGTATATAGTTGTTTTGCTACACACATGCACCTACCTATGACTATACTACTATATGAAATGCTAAATTAATATAGTGTGTTGTAATTGATATTTTGTTCTTTGGATTTACAAGACAAATTCTACCCCTCGCGTATGCAATTATTGATTCGGAAAATGATGCATCGTAAGAATGGTTCTTCGTGCAATTCAAAGAAACCTATGGACAAAGAGAGGGAATGTGCATTGTATCAGACATGCAAAATGCTATAAGGAAAGCAACGTCAATTGTCTATCCAGAAGTCCCTCATTGTGCATGTATGTTCCATCTGTGGAACAACATAAAGACAAACTTCAGGAAGAGCCAAAAATAAATCAAAGAAGTATATTTTGCGTTAGCAAGAGCATACATTGTTGAAGAATTCAATAGGCATATGGCAGAGTTAGAAGCTATTGATAGTAGAGTGAGAACATACCTGATGGATATTGGATATGATAAATGGTCCCGGGTGCATTCCAAGGCAAATAGAGCCATGACCATGACATCGAATATTGCGTAATCAATAAATGCAGCAAACAAGCACGCAAGAGACCTCCCAGTTGTGAATTTGCTTGACTTTATGACAACATTGATTCAAAAATGGAATTACACCAATCGGAAGGATGCAGTGGAATCATTTATAAAGATTGATGCAAAGTATGAAAAAATATTGGCAGATAATACTATCTTATCACACACGATGATAGTATGCATTTTCAAAATCATAAAAACACTGCATGTACTGTATTTTTACTTTTTTACCTTAGTGATTTCACTAAACAACTGAATATTGTTATTTAAAAAATACTATTACTTCATATAGCTAATGACTTTTCTTAATTAAAATTATACTAGGGGTTGCCATCAACTGAATTCTTATATTTAGTAATTAATGGACAAACAAGAAATGTGGTGCGCCTACATGAAATAAATTGCACTTGTGGAAGGTTTCAGCTAGATGATATTCCATTTCCGCATGCAATGGCAGTTATATAAAAATTTCATATGGATTCATACAAGTATTGCTCGGATTACTACAGCATGGACTACTTACTGAAAACATATGAGATACAGTAAATCCATTGCCTGATGAAACAATATGAAAAATTCTAGAACATGTCTCTTCGCAGGTGGCACTGCCACCAAAAGGACAAATCAAACCAGGAAGACCTAAAAAGAAGAGAGGCATAGGAGGCTGGGAAAGAAATACAGTTACATGTGCACTATGAGGAAGAAAAGGACACAACCGGAGAGCATGCCGAAATATTCTAAAGAGATATTGATATAATGATTCAATATTTTTATAGAACTCATATATCGTAGAATCATAGCATTTGAATTGCAAAGAAATAAAATGCATTTCTTGCATTAGACATATATTTGGTATGATGATTCTTTGCGAAATTACTTTTTGGCAACAAATTTATATGGCTACTTGTATTTTCTATGTTAGTATATAAAAGTGGGATGCATTTACATCTGGTTGCTGCAGGAAAAAAGATGCTAAAATATATATGTGATACCCAAGTGGTATATTTGTATAGCTTATTGGTATATCTATATATCTTATTAGTATCAAAATATGTGCAGAAATAGAAGCGGTGCTGCAAATGCAACATCTGTACATGCTTTGTTATCAAAATGGGCACGTTTTGCAGCTCATGTCTGTATTGAAGTATAACAAATTGGAAGCCACTTACATGCAGTTATTGTACATCATCAGGTACATTAATACAAGGTGATACCCAAATATTATATTTGTATACCTCGCTGGTATATAGTGGTATTGCACTAATATGGCTAAAACAAAATATGCGCAAAAATACAAATGGTGCACCAGATACAACGTGATACCCAAAATGCGCACGCTTTGCAACTCATGTCACTACTTACATTTAGTTGCTGCAGGAAAAAAGTTAAGTCAAATACAATGTGATACAACTACCCAATATAGTCCCACAAAGTGGGGCCTGGTCAAATATAATGTGATACCTAAATGATATATCAGTATACCTGATTGGTATATAGTTCTACTGCACTAATACACTATCTATGCTAAAACTACAGATGAACATTAAATCTTAGACCATCATCGCATTCGAAAGCAGATCATTTAACTTCGCTTCATCTGCCCCTAATTTTCACTTGCATAGTCCATTAAACCTTACCCTCTGGTAAAGGAATGGACCTCGGCATCCTAATAAACCAACATCTTTATGGAAGAAGCCTAAGAAAAGCCTAATAAAACAAGCTGAAATCAGAAACAAATTTAGTAAATTTTCAGCATCAAGAGACATAACTAAACTGATAACCCCCGTGTACTTGAAGAAATCTATACCATATATTCTGAACCAGAATAATTAAATATGACAAAAGAAACATTAGCAGCTGGAAATATTTTATAAAGGCACAAGTTTCCTACAGTCTTGAATTAGCAGAAGGTCATTTACTAACCAACAATACCATACTTCACCAAAAACTATTAAAATCCTGCAAAGTTTTCATGATACGATTAACTAAAACCAAAAAGAGACCTATACTACTTCTTGTGTTTCTTTCCACGAGTCTTCTTAGGTGCTATTGGAGTCTCAGATTCACTTGATTCGCCATGCAACTGCTTGTTCCTCCCATAGTGCCTAGCTCGAAGACCATCCATATCAAAATTGGCAACAGGGATTGGAAGATCTTCAATAATATACTCAGCAAAGCAAGCAACATATACTCCACAATCTCTGAAATAAAATAAATGAATAGAATATAAAAATTAATTAGAAGTGAAAATGTTAATATGAATGAGGAAAACAAAGTAATAATTAAAGTAACTATTTTTACGAATTTTGTTGTATTGGCAGATTTGTAATCAGTTCAATCTCAAAAGGATCAGTCAAATTATTTCCCATATGCAGACCATTTTCTACTACAATGTCACTTCTTTGGTTATAAAATTCAATACTAACTAGAAATAGGGAGATCAACACAGTATAAGCCTCTGCCACCTTTTGAATAGCTTTTTTGTGCTTTCGAATACGTAGCGAGTCATATACGTAAAAACATCTCTTGTGGAATGACACACACCCCAATATCCAATGCCAACTTTCTGTCAAATTAATTGGAAAAAGGACATGATTAACGTGGTGCCATGGAGTGTTGCAATGCATCCTAAATCCTTTCATGTACTGCATGATATCGTCTGATCTATCAATCAAATGATCTTGTTTCCTACCTTTTACAAATTTTGTGAAAACCCTTTGAATGATATTATTAAAAATAATATCTGTAGCTGTGACTTTGATTGGCATATTAATTCCATATTTCGCCTTCTTCCTAAGATAGTAGAATATAATTCAAGTGCTGCAAAAAGAGAGGAAGAAAACATGACTACCACTAACAATATGAATGAACTACTACAACAACAAAAATAAAAAGTAGTATACATACCGAACTAGAGAGCGGCCTGTCAAAATAGTTTAAGGTATGGAAAAACGTCTTATCATCAATCTGTTCAACTTCAAAGTCAAAACAAGGCTCTAGCTTTGATCACCAGGTAAATACACTTCCCTATTTCGTATAAAAGAAGATATGGATAAGAAATATAACAACAAACATTAAGAAAAAATGAAAACAAAAGTACATGAAAAATGAATACGCACTCTCCCAATTGCACGTTTGCTTCAACAAAGTTTGAGAATGCAATCGTAAGCTTAAAATCAATAGTCTCTGAAATGTCATTTACAAATGAAAATCTTCCTTTGATAACCTTCGAGGATCCCCCAACTGCACTAACACCAGATTGCCAGTCATTCCTATATGGCGACTGTTTTACAGCTGCAGGGCACCTTCTCTGTGTGAAAACTGCAGGAGTAGTTTCAACGTCTGTTTGTATCTGGACAATACTTCTTGATACCGACTGATCAGGTTTAGACTTATTTACAACATGAGTTGTCAGTTCATTTCGTGATTGATTTACATTACATCTCCCTCCTTGTGTAATGGAAGCAATTAGATCAAGTTGAGAATCAGTATATTCAAAATCAGAATCCAAGTGAAGATCACACCCGTGTCGACATAGAGCTTAAATTAGAAAATGCTAGTAAATAGATAAATATACAAAGTTAAAAAATTTAGAAAAAAAGAATGAAAAGTTATATATAAAAGATATTACCAGAAGGCAAATTCACATTACTGCCACCAACATCCACTTGACCAACACCATCAACCCGACATGCTGAACACATAAAAGCATTATCAGCATAACTACTTAAATAAAAAATAAAAAACTATCAAGAACCTATCATTTACATACTAACTACAGAATTAGAAACATTAACATTGTACCCTGTGGAGTAGTATTAGACTCAATAACAACATCTGCTCGTGTCTGTACAGGGATTCCTGATGGCAGCGGAGCAGGACCCGACCTTTTAATATCATGAGATGACTGCTTATATGTTGCTTGTTGTGTAATGGCGGTGATTTGATCAATTGCAGATGCAGACAGTTCAAAGTTAGAATCCAAGCCAAAATTATGCTTATTTACGAAGGGGGCTAAAAAAGTTTTTTAAAAAAAGGTTACTCAATGCACAAATACATAGAGTTAAATATATAAAAAAAAGAATAAAAAAATTACATATACGATATTTTACCAGAACGCAAATCATCATTAACTACGCCATCACTTGATGTGACGTTCTTCACATTGACACCAGTGGCACCTCCATCTTGACCAACCCCACCAAAACCAGATACTAAACATATAAAAGTATAAGCAAGAGTACTATTTTCAAAAAACAACAGCAAAAAAAAAAAATTAATCAAATCTGTGATTTACATACTTGAAGGTGCTTTGGGCGTGCTATCTCCAATAACTACAGGATCATTCCCAACGTGGCCACTTTCAAACTGGTCATAATCATTATGCATCTCACGAAAGTCAGGATCATTATCATGTTGCTTATGTTGAAAATGAGAAACTAACAATTTTAGTATTATGTATATTACAAGAATACAATGTGCACTAAAAGTAAAGAATAAAATAGTATCCTATAAGCATATATTGCATCTTTGAACAATATACTATAGCCTTATATTATATAAAATATCAATACCGCTAAATTTTCCTCTGGTTTCGTTGACTACCTACCAATAGCTGCAAGCACCTCCTCAAACTTGTTCTCTACAAAAAGCTTCAAAGCTTGTAACTCCTTCATTACCTCAGTATTGATAGGTTGGGAATCACTTCCAGTACTTTCATGCATACTTCGTGTCTTTGGTAATTGAGTGCCAAAAACCTGAAAGCTATCGCGCTGACTGTCAGTGCACTCAACTTCAATTTCAAAGCTTAGACCACGCACATCAAATAGTTGTTTCTCATCATCAGTTGGGGAGTTGTTCTTTAGCTGCAATTATTAAGCATACTAGTTAGAAATAGAAATGATAATAAAGTATGGAAAGATAAAAGATCCCTATTAACATATGATACTAATATAGTATACATGTATACCAACAAAGTATATCACTGAACTGGGATATAGTATACATGATACCAATATAGTATACATGTATACCAACAAATTATATCACTAAACTGGGATATTGCTACAACTATGACTAAACTGCTGTACCAAAATATTAAGAGAGGCAATAAAACTATGAGAAAATTACCTGCTCGCGTTGCAAGCTACATATTCGCAAAACAACTTGCTCATTCGGTATTTGACCCATGACTACCCAATTTAAAATTCGTGGAAGTTTGTTTCTAAGATGATCAGCAAAGTGACTATCCAAACTTGGGTAGCATTCATACAACCAAGTCTGTAAAGCCAACGGGAAGCCACCGAGTCTATAAAAAGAAGGCTTATCTTGAAACGTGTTGGAACACGAGTCAATTGTAGCTTTATAAATATCTATACCCCAGGGATAATTATTAAAATCATCGCACTCAACCAAGTCAATGTAAGACCGTGAAATAACCTTTGTTTTGAGTTGAGAAAGTACGAAGCTATTCACAAAATAAAGAACTGCTATTTTCAACGCATCATCATCTGTTTCCCATTTCTTCTTCTTAAAACAGTCTGCTAGTTGGGCAAATATCACGGATGCAGTCCCAAAATATTTTGAAATCAACCTATTCTCTACTATGCTCTCTATACTTGTATCACCCTTACATTTCAACCCAGTAACAAATGCAAATTCACCCAAGCTAAAGCGCAACCTAGAATCATTCACTACAAACCGCATCTCATTTTTCACCTCATGATGTACTTCTCTAATAAGCAAATGGTGCATAACATGAATCTGCACAATAATTGGTGGCAAATCCAAAAAATAGCCAAAGCATATTTTCTTAAACAGTCGAAGTTGCCTCTTTAATAAATTCGCTTTCAATTAATGAATAACATGGCAGTTGGTATCCCAATCAACCTTTGGTTTATAATCTAAGTCCATAGGTACAAGAAAATCCCAACACTGCAAAACATGTTCATATAAAATAATTTCAGAAATAGAATTCACTTAAAATGCAACTAAACCAACTAAAAATATTACAACTATCATACGATAACAACACGACATATAACTATACCAGCAGGGTATACAATTCTACTGACTAATTTTCGGCAACTACAAATGACTATACTACTATTACATAACAGATAGGAATAAAGAGAAAAAGCAAAAAGGAATGCAGCTATAAAGTATTTTCAAGATACTGTACGATACTACTATTGTTAAAGGAAAAACAAATAGCGAAGACAACTAAAAAAGGATCCAGAAGCATATGATAGTATATAGCTATACTAACATGGTAAATAGCTGTACGGGGTTGTTCCAACAACTGTCTATAACTATAAAAACTATCACATAACACACATACACTATGTCTATAGGCACAAGACTTCTATGGGAAACATCATGCGGGCCATTGCCACTGCAACAAAACATCAGTTACGCAACAATCGGATAAAGAACATAAATGCAGGGAGATAAGAGTGCAAAGAATGAACACCATCAAACAGGTTTTTCCCATCCACCAGCACATGTCCAAAAGGTTAGAACTATCATTTAAATGAATTCTGTGTCCAATAGTCTTGAACATGGAGACAGGAAATTTTACTTATAAAGAAACAAAAGGAAAATAGTGTGGGAACAATTTGCAGCAATACCAAATGACCATCAATGCATAAATTTACTTTAAGTTGTTTCATTTGAAGATGCATATTCGATATTACTAGGGAGGGAAAGACAAAAGAAACTTAGTTATTAAATCTACAGTATCCGAAAACTATTCTATCAAATACATATTTTAGAGGATAGTAGCAAAATACTTTTCATCTTGCATATTCTTGAGATTACTAAGGAAGTAAAAGAATAGCATAAACTCACATCAAATTGTACTACAAGATAGCTAATATTCGACAAGGAACTAATGCTACAGTACCAGCGCTTCTCGCCCATTGACCTCATCCACACAATGCCACCTATAAAGAAAAGCTCATTCTGCACTCCTAACTTACACGGTCTCATTCCTTCCATGCTTGTCTCCACTACTGTCAACTGGCTAAATACTAAATCATGTACAAAACCATCTAATGCAAAGTTAAAAATCAGAAATCACACAGAGCAGCTCTGGCTTCAATAAATATGGTTGGCTACAATAGCTACTGAATCAGTGACCCTTTTTAAACCTCAAGCAGAACATTAATTTAATCTGTCTATATGAATTTTGACAGCTATAAACACTATTACATCGCACCGAACATTGATGAAATGGATAGCTGGAATAAACAGATAAATGGAAATCGTAATAAATTTACAACAATTCTCTTAAATGTACAGAATGAAATTGAAGAAATAGAATTCACTTAAAATTAACACAACTGACTATAACTATAATATAATACAAAAGCATAACAGGAAATCAAAAAATAACAATGTACTATACATTAAAAATCTCAAAGATCATAATTGTAAGAAAATTACCTTCTTGGATGCGACACCAATTTTTTTCTTCTTTAACTGAGAATCATCGCTACAATCAACATCTACTGGTTGAGTCTCTGTTTTAGGCACGGATTCACGTTGGCTTCCCCCTAACTCATAATCCTCAACAACTTTACCTTTCCCTTATCAGTCGCAGGAACACCTTCTATGACTGGTTCGAATTTGTGTCGGGTAATGACAGGTAGGGTGTTTCATCGACCGACGAAGCATTAATATTGTTACCTTTTCCACCCTCTAATTCTAAATTTTCAGTTGTGTTTTCAACATGACTACTGCCAGGGTTACGACTAAATGGAGACTGAGAATCAGAAAATAAGAAAAAACTAGGAACAGACATGGCTGAGGCAATAGATTCAGCAGCTATTTGTGTTGAAGAATGATATTATCCACGGCGCCACCATCTACGCGCACAATGCTTCCTACCCATAGAGAAAACAACAACCCATAGACATTGATTCATAAAAGTATAAAGGAAAATACAAAAATCCTATGATTTTGAAAATTCACTTTCACTAAAATGTACTTTCAGAAGCAAAAATTTCACCCAAAGCAAAAAATTTCACCCAAAATTAGGTACTAGACGAAGAGATAGAATGGAATCGGAAGAAAAAATTTAAAACTCGAATGTGTTTCAATTTTGCGTTCTCATCGGTTGGCTATGGAGATTTGGAAACTGTACTCTATTCTACTTGTTAACCGTTAAAGAATGAAGAAAAGCGTGGGAAGTTTGGGACAGGTGAAATAGATGGGCTGGATCAAAGATAAGGAAGAGATGGGTAGATTGGGCCGCGTGAAATATGGGGGCCGGGTAAATAAATTGGGCCGACTGGGTAGGCAGGATAAATAGTTTAGGCATAGGTATTAAAAGATAAATAGTTTGGACTTAATAGGTATAAAGTGAGATTTTATCTTATTTTATCTCTTAATCAACCAAGAAACCAATATTTTAAATTCCTATGTCAAACGTGGCGGCACCCATTTTAAGAGAATGGGTTTGGCCCACTCCTTTTTCTTTAATAATCTTAACCACAGTTACAAAATTAGCCACTAACAACTTATTTAATATATTATAATAAATTTACTTTCATTAGCTTAGTATTTGAACTAATAGTTATAAATAAAATTAAATCTCCACTACAAAAAAAAAGGGTTATTACAACCAAGACCACTAAGAAAGAGCAAAATCTATGTCACCTTAAGCAATCTTATTCTGATCGATCAGATTTCAAAAATTATTCACTAGGGTGTGTTTGGTACGAAGGAAAATATTTTCAAAATGTTTTCCATAGAAAAAAAATTTTTCTTAAAAATATTTCCTGGAAAATGAGTGATTTTATCACTTATTTCCCCTTGTTTGGTTGGTGAGTGAAAAAAAATTCAAAAAATATTTACTAGTGTTTGGTTAGAGTGTGGAAAATTTTTTTTTAGGAAAATAATTTTTTATGCTACTCTTCTCACTTCATTCTCTCAAATTCCCATATTTCCTATGCCCTCCCTACCCCCTCCCCCCCTTCCCCCAAATACTCACAGTTTTCAGGACTTTATTTTTTTAAAAAATTTAGCGATTCTTTTAAAAATTCATACAATCTCAAAGGAACTAATGTGTTATTTTTCTTTTTCTCGCAAAAACAACATTGAAATTGGTGCTTCATACTAAAAAAATACTCTTTTTCTACAACATGAAAAGAAAGTATTCATTTTGTTAATATGAAAGAAAATATTTTTTATACATCATGAAAATAAAGTACTTTTTATTGAAATGAAAGAAAATACTTTTTATTATATTATTTTATTGAAATGAAAGAAAGTACTTTTTATACATAAAGTACTTTTTTGTTGAAATGAAAGAGAATACTTTTTATTATATCAATTTTTTGAAATAAAAAAAAATACTTTTTATAAATCATGAAAAGCAAGTATTTTTTTGTTAAAATGAAAGAAAATATTTATTTTGTTGAAATGAAAGAATATACTTATATCATGAAAAGAAAGTACGTTTTTTTAGATGAAAGAAAATATTTTTACATTATGAAAAGAAATACTCATTTTATTGAAATGAAAAAGAAAATACTATATTTACAACATTAAAAGAAAATATTCTTAATAATATTTCTATTTTATGTGGGGGTGGGTTGGGAGGGTGAGGAGGGGGTAGGCGGGGTGGTGGGGTGGGCGTGGGTTAGTGAGGGTTGGTGGGGATGGGGAATAGGGTAGGGAAGTTTAAAAAAGAAATTTGAAAAATATTTTCCCTTCTCTTGGTAGGGAAAATATTTTCTTTCACTTGAAGGAAAATGAGTTCACGAATAAAATATTTTTCAAATATATTTAAGTCAACCAAACATGAAAAAATTGGAAAATATTTTCCTTCATACCAAACACATCATTAATGGATCACATTTCTATTCCTATATTACAAGTGAGGATAACAAGGCAGCTCATGGTCAACATATCTTCTGGCATAGGGATATTTTTGAAATTTCATAGTTTATATGGTAAGATATTGTACTTGCTATTTATTAATTGTACACAATTACTAATAAGTTTGTTGGAAGTGTGAGGTCCACATCAACTTTCCATGCCACTTACTGTTACCGCAGCATTTTAAACTGCCACTTATTGTTCAAGTGGGCCCTCTTGGGCAGTTTCAATGTAACACTTAGGGATCATTTGGTTTGAATACGTTATACTGGTAAAAGTTTGTTGTGCTAAATTATGCCGGAAATAGTTATATTGGGATTGTTTTTTATTTATTATTTGGTATGTTGTATTAAATATGACAATTACATAATTTGTAAGAAGAATGTATAAGTTATACTTGTGCTAGTTACCCCACCCTCTATAAAGTAAGTTATTCCAGTGTTAATTTTAATCATGGAATAACTTATATCTGGTTTGCTAACCAAACGAAGTATTAAGATAATATTAAATTTTTATACCAGCATTGTACCTTCTCATACATCGTACCAAACGACCCCTTGGTAGTCTAGCTCTCTGTTTGTTTATGAATTGGCTATTGTATCTTTTTATCTTCCACATCTAATATTTCGTACAAAAAATTTATTCCTTTACAAGATATTCAAAAAATTCATACAAAATTAAAAAAAATTGATCAAATATAATGCTCGATTGTTCTTCGCGCTTACATTTTTACCTTTAGATTAAAGAACTAGACTTCTGTTGATGAATTTATCTTCTCTCTTAAGTATTTATTAATTGGATAACAAAAAGGAAATCAAGATGGTAAGTTCAAAAATTAAAGTTTAAAAAAATATGGTAGGAGTAAAATATTTTGAATATCCCAAGAAAAGACTAGAAATATGCAAAAAGAAAAATTCATGGGCTAATTAGTGGTAGTACTTTATATGCTATTAATCTCATAAATTTCACACACATTGATTGTATTAACTTAAATTGTATAGCTAATATTTGTACAAGTAATTAGTTGGACATATATACTCTCAAAAGTTCTCATTTTAAACGTAAACTTCTTCCCATCGTGCAAATTTTAAGAGTTCTGTTACCTATAAAATAGACGTAGTAGTATGAAATTTCATAATCAATAATTGAAGCTAAAATCATCTAACTTTAATATATGCATCTCTATAATTTTATAAAAATAACATTAAAATCCTTCTTTGAGTAAACAATTTTTCTAAGTAAAATAGAGACGTAAAATCGAAAAACAAGAGACCACATCTTCTATAATGTTATTTTCCTTGTTTCACATGGAAATAGTTTTAATTAGGTTATATCCCCTTCCTTAAAAAATAAATTTCATTTTAGCTAAATATATTTGACCAAATTAAATGTTGCTTTGAGAAATTAAAATCACATTAGTCATGTTTTTCCAAACCTACAGAGTATGATGAGTAATTTGACTATGATATAAAGCATAAATTAATCAAAATAATCTTATAATAAATGTTTTATGTGATTTCCTTAATGAGTATACAAAAAATTTAAAACAATATTTATTTTAGATATGACGTAATACTAAATGTGAACCTAATTGTAGTTGCATTAGATAACTCGACTTTACAACAAAAGAAGATAGTTAATACTTATAAGTTAAACAAAAATTTAATAACTTCTGCTACTTCGCACAACATGATCATGAGACTAGCTCCTTTTAAATTGTAATTTTCAAGTAATAATTGGGAGTAATAAAAATATATTTTTTTTAAAAGACTTTAGGTGTTTTAAGAATAACTTTAGTATCTTTTGGAAATGAACTCGATCTAACTCTAGCATACACATCTTTACAACACTAATATTTAGGTACCCATGCGTAGCATGGGCTATCCCTTACTAGTTTGAAGACAAACATCAACTCAAAAACCTAGTCCGCTTTTGCAGATAAACATCAACTTCATTGGAACTTAATCACATCATGATGAGACGGACACATTCCTGCAATAGTAAGATTAAAAAACAAGAAAGTAACAACAAATAGGAAACATGGATAAGGTCATTTCCAACGCTTGCCTCCATTTTCTCCTGAAAAATAGAGTAAACTCAGAAGTAAAGTTACTTCAATCATTACTCCATTTTTTACTCCAAAAAATAATATTCTATTTTATATTTTTCTCTCTCTTTAATATTATATTACTATCTTTTATTTTATTATTTCTATTAAATAAATTCTATCTTTTTTTCTTTTTACATATTCATCACATATAATTTAATATAAAATTATTTAATACCATAAAGTTTTAAATAATATATAATTTATATGCAAATATTATAGATTATATATATTGACGGACAATTCAAATAAAAGTGATATCATCGAGATACAAGATAATTAAATACATATTACATTATGGTAAAATTCAGACTAAATATTATACAAATATTCAACTTTCACCTCTAGTATGCTCCCATAAATAATCGATTAATGCATTACGAAGTGCAAAATAAGCATCTTTATGATGACCCAAAGGGTCATCACCTATTTTCTTACCCATTCGGTACTTTCTGAGGCCTTAAAAACCTCATTTAGGGTTACTTCGATTTGCGTGCGCAGTCTGGGCGCGTAGTCAGAAAGCTTAAATATGAATCCTGTGAGAAAAATATTAAATTTTGATATTAAAATGAATAAATTTGACCTCGGTCAACATTTTAAGTAAACGGATCCGGAGCCGTGATTTGACGGCCCAGGAGTGTCCGTAGGAAAATATGGGACTTGAGTGTATGTCCGGAATCAAATTTCGAGGTCCCAAGCCCGAGAAATGAATTTTTGTGTGAAATTATTTTCTGGAAATAATTAAGGAAATTGGAAAAAAAATTTAATTAGAAGACTAGGGTATCGGGCCCGTATTTTGGTTTCGGTGCCCGGTACAAGTCTTATATATGATTTAAGCACTTTCTGTAAAGTTTGGTTGAAAATGGACGTCGTTTGACGTGTTTCAGACTTAAAATGAAAATTTAATGTTTTATGGAAATTTGAAAGAATTCATGGATTTTGAGGCTTAATTCGATGTTTATGATGTTATTTTCGCGATTGATCGCACGGATAAGTTTGTAGAATGTTTTTGAGGTTGTGTGTATGTTTGGTTTGGAGCCCCGAGGGCTCGGGTGAGTTTTGGATAGGTGTCGGAGTGTATTTTTGAACTTAGAGAAAATCTGGTACCTTCAGTTCTGCAATTTTCGCATTTGCGAAGAAGGTCTCGCAAATGCGAGCCTGGCATCGCAAATGTGAGGAAGGGAAGTCCTGTAGCTGGGTCGCAAATGAGACTTTTTGCTCGCAAACGCGAAGTCTGGGTGAGGGTCCGTAAATGCGAACCTTGTTCGCATTTCCAATATCTGGTTGCGAACCCCAGTTTGCAAATCCCACATCTGCAACCTGCATATTTTTATGCTTAGTCGAATTTTGAACTATTTTTCACCCCATTTTCAAAACACAACTCCTTAGGCGATTTTTCAAGAACAATACTTCTTCCAAAGCATTTGTAAGTTAATTTTTACTCATTTCTTTCAATCATTAACATTATTTAACATGTTTTCAACTTAAAATCAAGGATTTTCATGGGTGAAATTGGGGGTTTTGGGTAGAACCTAGGTTTTTCTAAAATTGGGGATTTGGACCTCAATTTGAGGTATGATTTCAAAATAAATTATATATTTGGGTTCGTGGGGGAATGTGTAACCGGTTTTTGGTTCGAACCTCGGGTTTTGACCACGTGGGCCCAGGGGCATTTTCGACCTTTTTGGGTAAAACCTTTTAAAACACATTTTCAAATATTGAGGTTGATTCATTTAGTGTTTATTATTGTAATTAAGTAACTTGTGACTAGATTCGAGCGGATTGGAGGTGGAACCACGGGGCAAAGCTATAGTTGAAGTTTGAGTGGAGTTCAAAGCATCGAGGTAAGTGTTCGGTTTAATCTTAGCTTGAGGGATTAGGAGTTGAGTCATATTTATTATGTGTTTCTTGTGGAGTACGACATATAGGCATGGTGACGAGTGTCTATATGTCGGTGTCGAGCATGACCGTGAGTCCTAAATTGACATTGTTGTGTTCTTGAATAATACTATGGATGAAGTAGTAAGTAGACTTGTGTTGTTGAGCAAGGTTTAGCTTATTTTTGTGGAAGTAAATATGAATTAGAAATGGTGTTAATAGAAATGCTAAATTCCAAATTGAGATAGGTTATAGCTGGTTCTCCCTTGCCGGGATTAGTATACTTGTACTGTTGAGTTCCTTTGCCGGGATATAGTAGTTTATGATTGATCCTCTACCGATGTTTGTTGTTGTGGTTATGGTAAGTTATGTATATTTGGAATGGGTTGCGCGCCGCAACATATGCTATAGTGGATCGAGTTGCACGCCGCAACATAAATTAGAATGGATCGGGTTGCACGCCGCAACAGGTATATGTTATACTTATTGGGCCGGGTTGCATGCCGCAACAATTATAATTAACGTATGGATCAGGTTGCATGCCGCAACAGTTATAGTTAAAAGTACGGATCGGGTTGCGCGCCTCAACAGCAGTGCTATCATATGGTTTTAGACATTGTACTGTTCCTTCATATGTTATTCAATTTCTGCTAAGTTGGATTGTTTCCTCGAGGCATGTACCCCCTAACCTTATAACTGCTCATTACTTGTTATTTTCTGCAATATACTATATAACTGCACAGGTTTTTGTCTGAAGTTTGGTACTAGCCTTGTCACTACCTCGTCGGGGTTCAGCCAGACACTTACCAGCACATGGGGTCGGTTGTGCTGATACTATACTCTGTACTCTTTTCCGCAAATCCAGGTTTTGGACAGCAGTAGCAGTAGTGCAGGAACCAGCCTTCAGTCCAGTGAGACACAAAGGTAGCCTTGCAGGCGTCCGCAGGCCCGGCTCTCCTCTATTCTTTACTTTAGTCTGTTATCTTATTGTACTCAAGACAAACAGTTACATTTTCTTTCAGACATTGTATTTAGTACTCTTAGTAGTTCGTGAGTGTTGTGACACCAGTCTTGGGTAGAGGCTTATGTTGAATTTTCCGCATTCCTATTCAGTTTTTCTTTAATTTAAGACTTCAGCTTACTTAATTAAATCCGTTGCTTGTATATTACTACCGATAATTGTTAAAGAGGATCATGTTGTTAATGAAAAAGTAATTAAACTTGTCTTGCCTAGCTCCCATTACTAGGCGTCATCACGACTCCCGAAGATGGAAAATTCGGGTCGTGATAAGTTGGTATCAGAGCTCTAGGTTACATAGGTCTTACAATTCACGGACAAGCTTAGTAGAGTCTGAGGGATACGGAGACATCTGTATTTATCCCCTAGAGGATACCGAGTTAGGAAAAGTTTCACATTTGTTCTTCATTGTCGTGCGATTTGGTTTCTAAGTGCTAATTGAATTTCTACGTTGTTCTTTCACAGATGGAGAGAACACACGCTTCCTCATCTTTCGATCAGCAGTCCGAGCCCCAGGCAGCTCCCACTAGGGGCAGAGGGCGAGGATGAGGCTGTGCCAGAGGCCGAGGTAGGGGCAGAGCTCAGCCCCGAGCAGCAGCACCAGCGGTGAAGCCTCAGGTTGATTTTGAGGAGGAGGTTTTGGCCCCAGTAGTTCCGGTAGGACCAACTCAGGTCCTAGAGGGATTTATTGCTACCCCGGATCTTTAGGACGCTCTGGTCCGATTGGTGAGCCTCATGGAGAGTGTCACCCGAGCAGGATTGCTTCTTGTAGAACCAGCCATTTCTCAGGTTGGGCTAGAGGAGGAGCCTAGACTCCTGCTATGCGTACTCCGGATCAGGTAGCTCCTCAGGTTCAAATTCCAGTGGTTCAGCCAGCTATGGCAGTTCAGCCGGGAGTGGTTGCTCAGACCGGCGATGGAGCGGCTATGTCCGCAGATGCTTTGTGGAGGCTGGATAGGTTCACTAAGCTTTTCACATCTACATTGTCACGACCCTAGTTCACCAATTGTGAACACGTCATGACGGCACCTAGTCTTCATGACCAAGTAAGCCTAACACATTGCGGAAGTAATAACAATTGCGAAATTTATAATCAAAACTAAATAACATGAGTAATGTATACAGTTGCCGCCTGGCACATACACTTTAATACCAAATACTGAAGTAACCTCCAAGACCCGAAAACCCACGGGCAACACAGGCTATAAGAAATCTTACACTGCTCTAATCACCAGAATAGTCTAATACAAAGAAGGATCGAAACAACATCTAATAACTATGGATAAAATGAGAAGGAGACTTTGCGGATCTGTGGACGTAGCAGATGTATACCTTAAGTCCCTAATATGCTCCCTGACAGCTACTGATGGTACGCCTGCTCGGAAGAACTGGATCTGCACATGAAAAACATGCGTAGAAGAGGCGTGAGTACACCACAGCGGTACTCAGTAAGTGCCAAGTCTAACCTCGGTTGGGTAGTGACGAGGAAAGCTCAGGGACCTACTGAGACAGAAAATAATAAAATAGCAAGAGATTAATAGTATCGAAGTCTGATGAAAACTACTGAATACAGCGATGTGATAAGACAGATCAATGAAATATAGTACTGCAAGACAAAACAGAAACACAGAGTAAATACACCAATATTACAAGAATACCGACGAGGGTCTTCCAGGATACCGTCCTCTAGCCCTTTTCTCAACTGTCCAATGGAACTTCCCGGGATACCATCCCATAGTCCAAATCTCATATCAATATTAAAGAATCTCCCGGGATATCGTCCCGTAATCCAATCATCAGTGTGCAGGGGGATCTCCCGGGATACCGTCCCGTAGTCC
>MU768918.1:139177-165728 GCA_026770625.1 Nicotiana glauca
AATACGGACCATTTTTCAACTCTTAAACTCTCATTTAGGGACTAAGTATCCCAAAACACTCCGAATCCTAATACCGAATGTCCTGGCAAACCAAAATAGAAGAAATGAACTTAGGGAAAGTAGTTAATGGGTGATCGAGGCGTGAATTCCAAAAATGACCGGCCGGATCGTTACATACATTTAGCGGTGCATCTACTGAGGATCCCCAGGATTACCTGGATAGTTGTCATGAGGTTCTTCGGAACATGGGGATCGTTGAGACCAATGGGTTTGACTTTGCTACATTTTGCTTGTCCGGATCCGCCAAGACTTGGTGGAGGTATTTTTGCTTAGCCATGCCAGCAGGATCACCAGCCTTGACATGGGAGCAGTTCACACAGCTATTTCTGGAGAAGTTTCTCCCCGTTACTCAGAGAGAGGCTTATCGGAGGTAGTTTGAGCGCCTCCAGCAGAGTTCCATGATGGTCAACTAGTATGAGACCGGGTTCATTGATTTAGCCCGCCATGCCCTTATTATACTCCCCACTGAGAGGGACAGAGTGAGACGGCTTATTGATGGACTCATTCAGCCGATTTGTCTCCGGATGGCTAGAGAGGCAGGGAGTGATATCACTTTTTAGAAGGCGGCCAATGTGGCCCGAAGGATTGAGATGGTACTATCGCGGGGGGGAGGGGGGTGGTCATAAGGTAGATAAGAGGCCCCGTCATTTGGGCAGATTCACTGGTACCTCATCTGGAGGTAGAGATTTACATGGTAGATGACATCCTCCTAAGCCCTTTCAGTCAGCTCTCCAGGTTTCTCACGGTGCATCAGGTGGACGTAGTTATCAAGCACACTATTTTGATCAACAGCCATTCAGTGCACCATCAGCTCCTATCAGTGCACCGCCGCTCCAGAGCTTCCGAGGTGGTCATTCAGGCCGCCAGGTTCAGCCTCAATTTCCTCAGCCACAGCATTGGGGTGGATGTTATGAGTGTGGTGAGTATGGTCATATCAGGAGGGCTTGCCTGAGGTTGAGGGGTACTCAGTAGTAGCAGTAGGGTCCCCGTCCTATGATTCAGGCACCAGATATTCTACAGGCCGCCCAACCAGCTAGAGGCGGGTTAGAGGTACTAGAGGTGGAGGTAGAGGTCATAGAGGTGGATCTCAGACCGCCAGGGGTGGAGGACAGCCAGCAGTAGATTGACCTAGATATATGGTTCAGGGTGGTGGGTCCCAGCCCTGTTGTTATGATCTTCAGGCTAGGCCCGAGGCTGAGGCTTCAGATGCAGTCATTACAGGTACGGTTCTGGTTTGTGATCGAGATGCTTTGGTACTATTTGATCCAAGGTCTACATATTCATATGTTTCATCTTATTTTGCACCATGCTTGGTCATGACTAGTAATGCATTAGGTGTTCTTATTTATGTGTCTACACCGGTGGGTGACTCTATCATGGTCTATCGAGTCCATAGTTCTTATATTGTAGTGATTGGGGGTGTTAAGACCAGTGTAGACTTGTTGCTCTTAGATATGGTTGACTTCGATATCATTTTGGGGATGGACTGGTTATCACCCTATCACGCTATCTTGAACTGTCATGCCAAGACTGTGACCTTAGCTTTGCCGGGTATGGCTCGTTTAGATTGGAGAGGTACTCCAGGTTATTCTACCTGCGGTGTTATTTCGAACGTGAAGGCTCGGCGTATGGTCGAGAAGGGGTGTCTGGCCCATTTGGCTTATGTTCGTAATTCCAGTGCTGAGGTCCCTTCTATTGATTTTGTGCCTATTGTCCGGGAGTTTCCTGATATTTTCCCTTCAGACCTGCCGGGTATGCCACCCGATAAGGATATTGATTTGGCTCCGGGCACTCAGCCTATTTCTATTCTGCCATATCGTATGGCCCTGCCGGAGTTGAAGGAGTTAAAGGACCAGTTGCAGGATTTGCTAGAGAAGGGTTTCATTAGACCCAGTGTTTTGCCTTGGGGCGCGCTGATGTTATTTGTCAAGAAGAAGGATGGATCAATGAGGATGTGCATAGATTACCGGCAATTGAACAAGGTAACGATCAAGAATAAGTATCCACTGCCGAGGATTGATGATTTGTTCTACCAGCTTCAGGGTGCCAGTGTATTTTCCAAGATTGACTTGCGATCTGGCTACCATCAGTTGAGGATTAGGGCATCCAATATTCCTAAGACTGCCTTCCGCACTCGGTACAGACATTATGAGTTCTTGGTCATGTCATTTGGATTGACCAATGCCCCAACAGCATTTATGGAGTTGATGAACCGAGTGTTCAGGCCTTATTTGGACTTGTTCGTGATAGTCTTTATTGATGATTATTGATATATTCCCATAACCAGGAGGAGCACGAGCAACACCTTAGAGTGGTTCTTCAGACTCTAAGGAATAGTCAGTTATATGCCAAGTTCTCCAAGTGTGAGTTATGGCCGAGTTCAATTGCACTTCTGGGTAACGTTGTATCAGCAGGGGGTATTCAGGTGGACCCGAAGAAGATTGAGGCAGTCAAGAACTGGCCTAGACTAGCATCAGCTACAGAGATTCGGAGTTTCTTGGGGTTGGCAGGCTACTATCGTCGGTTTGTGGAGGGGTTTTCATCTGTTTCAGCCCCGATGACCAGGTTGACCCAGAAGGGTGCCCAGCTCAGATGGTCAGATGAGTATGAGGCGAGCTTTCAGAAGCTCAAGACAACTCTGACCACGGTACCGATGTTGGTTTTGCCCACAGGTTCAGGGCCTTATACAATCTATTGTGATGTTTCCCGTATTGGGCTTGGTGCAGTGTTGATGCAGGATGGCATGGTCATTGCCTATGATTCGAGACAGTTGAAGATTCATGAGTTGAACTATCCAGTGCATGATTTAGAGTTGGCAGCCATAGTTTACGCATTAAAGATTTGGAGGCATTATCTGTATGGCGTGGCGTGTGAGGTGTTCACCAATCACAAGAGTCTTCAGTACTTGTTCAAGCAAAAGGAGTTGAATTTGAGGCAGAGGAGGTGGTTGGAGTTGTTGAAGTATTATGATGTCACCATCTTATATCATCCACGGAAGGCCAATGTGGTGGCCTATGCTTTGAGTAGGAAGTCAGCCAGTATGGGCAGTCTTGCTTATATTCCGGTCAGTCAGAGGCCACTCGCTTGGGATGTTCAGGCTTTGGCCAATCAGTTCGTGAGACTGGATGTTTCTAAGCCCAATCATGTATTGGCTTGCACGGTCTCGTTCTTCATTATTGAAGTGCATCCAGGATCGGCAGTTTGATGATCCCTATTTGTGTGTCCTCAGAGACACAGTGTAGCGTGAAGGTGCCAAGCAGGCTACCTTAGATGCGGATGGAGTTTTGAGGTTGCAGGGCCGAGTATGTGTGCCTAATGTTGATGGGCTTCAAGAGTTGATTTTAAAGGAGGCCCACAGTTCCCGGTACTCTATTCATCCGGGTGCCGCATTATTGGTGGCATAGAATGAAGAAGGATATTGTTGCATATGTGGCTCGGTTTTTGAATTGTCAACAGGTTAAGTATAAGCATTAGAGGCCTGGTGGTTTCTTTAAGAGTATTGAGCTTCTCGAGTGGAAGTGGGAACGGATCACCATGGACTTCGTTACTGGACTTCCATTGACTCGGAAGAAGTTCGATGCAGTTTGGGTCATTGTGATAAGCTGACCAAGTCAGTGCATTTCATTCCAGTGGCAGTCTCCTATTCATCCGAGAGATTAGCTAAGATTTACATCCGGGAGATTGTTCGCCTTCATGGTGTGCCAGCATCTATCATTTCAGACCGGGGTACGCATTTTACCTCGCACTTTTGGAGAGCATTTAAGCGAGAGTTGGGCACACGGGTTGAGTTGAGCACATCATTTTATCCCCAGACGGACGGGCAGTCCGAGCAGACTATTCAAATTTTGGAGGATATGCTCAGAGCTTGTGTTATTGACTTTGGAGGTTTGAGGGATCAGTTCCTGCCTTTAGCAGAGTTTGCCTATAACAACAGCTACTAGTCGAGCATCCAGATGGCTCCTTATGAGGCTTTATATGGTAGGTGGTGTCGGTCTCCGGTTACATGGTTTGAGCCGGGAGAGGCTCGGTTGTTCGGTACAGATTTGGTTCAGGAGGCCTTGGACAAGGTCAAGATCATTCAGGATAGGCTTCATTCAGCTCAGTCTAGGCAGAAAAGCTATGCAGACCGCAAGGTTTGAGATGTAGCTTTCATGGTTAGTGAGCGGTATTGCTCCGAGTGTCGCCTATGAAGGACGTGATGAGATTTGGGAAGAAGGTCAAGCTTAGCCCTAGGTTCATTGGTCCGTTTGAGATTCTTGATCGAGTGGGAGAAGTGGCTTATAGACTTGCATTGCCGCCTAGCTTATCAACCGTGCATCCAATTTTTCATGTATCCATGCTTCGGAGGTATCACGGTGATCCAGCCCACGTGTTAGATTTCAACACTGTCCAGTTGGACAAGGACTTGTCTTATGAGGAGGAGTCGGTAGCTATTCTAGACCGGCAAGTTCGTCAGTTAAGATCCAAGAGTTTTCCTTCTATTCGTGTTTAGTGGAGTGGTCAGCCTCCTGAGACATCAACCTGGGAGTCCGAGTCTGATATGCGGAGTCGTTATCCTCATCTTTTTCCTAACTCAGGTACTTCTTTATTTTGTCCGTTTGAGGACGAACAGTTGTTTTAGAGGTGAAGAATGTGACGGCCCAAAGTGTCATAACCTGTTTTCTTAACCATTCGGTACTTCTGAGGCCTTGAAAACCTCATTTAGGGTTGCCTCAATTTGCGTGCGCAGTCTGGGCGCGTAGCCAAAAAACTTAAATATGAATTCTATGAGAAAAATGCTAAATTTTGATATTAAAATGAATAAATTTGACCTCAGTCAACATTTTGGGTAAACGGACCAGGACCCATGATTTGACGGTCTTGGTGGGTCCGTAGGAAAATATGGGACTTAGGCGTATGCCCGGAATCGAATTCCGAGGTCCCTAGCTCGAGAAATGAATTTTTGTGTGAAATTATTTTCTGGAAATAATTAAGGAAATTGGAAATGAAATTTGATTAGAAGACTATAGTATCGGGCCCGTATTCTGGTTCCGGTGCCCGGTACAAGTTTTATATATGATTTAAGCACTTTCTGTAAAGTTTGGTTGAAAACGGACGTCGTTTGACGTGTTTCGGACTTAAACTGGAAATTTGATGTTTTATGGAAATTTGAAAGAATTCATGGATTTTGAGGCTTAGTTCGATATTTATGATGTTATTTTGGTGGTTGATCGCACAGATAAGTCCGTAGGATGCTTTTGAGGTTGTGTGTAAGTTTGGTTTGGAGCCCCGAGGGCTCGAGCGAGTTTTGGATAGTTGTCGGAGTGCATTTTTGAACTTAGAGAAAATCTGGTACCTTCAGTTCTGCAATTTTCGCATTTGCGAAGCAGGTCTCGCAAATGCGAGCCTGGCATCGCAAATGCGAGGAAGGGATGTCCTATAACTGGGTCGCAAATGCGACTTTTTGCTCGCAAATGCGAAGTCTGGGTTTTTCATGAGGGTTCGCATTTCCCATATCGGTTCAGGGTTCACAATTGCGAACCCCAGTTCGCAAATCCCACATCTGCAACCTGTATATTTTTACACTTAGTCGAATTTTGAACCATTTTTAACCCTATTTTCAAAACACAACTCCTTAGGCGATTTTCCAAGAACAAGACTTCTTCCAAATCATTTGCAATTTGATTTTTACTCATTTCTTTCAATCATTAACATCATTTAATATGTTTTCAACTTAAAATCAAAGATTTTCATGGGTGAAATTGGGGGTTTTGGGTAGAACCTAGGTTTTTCTGAAATTGGGGATTTGGACCTCAATTTGAGGTCCGATTTCAAAATAAATTATATATTTGGGTTCGTGGGGGAATGGGTAATCGGGTTTTCGTTTGAACCTCGGGTTTTGACCACGTGGGCCCAGAGGCATTTTCGACTTTCGACCTTTATGGGTAAAACCTTTTAAAACTCATTTTCAAACATTGGGGTTGATTCATTTAGTGTTTATTAATGTAATTAAGTAACTTATGACTAGATTCGAGCGGATTAGAGATGGAACCACGGGGTAAAGCTATAGTTGAAGTTTGAGTGGAGTTAAAAGCATCGAGGTAAGTGTTCGGTTTAACCTTAGTTTAAGGGATTAGGAGTTGAGTCATATTTGTTATGTATTTGTTGTGGAGTACGACGTATAGGCATGGTGACGAGTATCTATACGCCGGTGTCGAGCATGACCATGAATCCTAAGTTGACATTGTTGTGTTCTTGATTAATACTATGGATGAAGCAGTAAGTAGACTTGTGGTGTTGAGCAAGGTTTAGCTTATTTTTGTGGAAGTAAATATGAATTAGAAATGGTGTTAATAGAAATGCTAATGTCCGAATTGAGATTGGTTATAGCTGTGTCACAACCCGAATTTCCCATCCTTGAGAGTCTTGATGGCGCCTACTAATGGGCGCTAGGCAAGACAAATTTAATTACTTTTTCGTTAATACATAATCCCTTTTTAACAATTATCAGCAATAATATAAAAGCAACGAAATTAAATAATAAGAGGAAATCTTAATTATAGAAAACTGAATAGAAATGCGGAATATTCAACATAAGCCTCTACCCAAGACTGGTGTCACAATACTCACGAACTACTAAGAATACTAAATGCAAAAGTCTGAAAGTGAACATAAACTGTTTGTCACGAATACAATGAGATAACATACTAAAAGAGAGGATAGAGGAGACGCCGGACCTGCGGACTCCTACAAGGCTACCTCGGTGTCCCTCTGGATTGAAGGCCTGCTCCCACCCTACTGCTGCTGCTGCTGTCCGAAACCTGGATCTATGCAAAGTAGCACAGAGTGTAGCATCAGCACAACCGACCCCATGTGCTGGTAAGTGTCTAGCCTATACCCGGCAAAGTAGTGACGAGGCTAGACCTGACTACAACATAAACCTGTGCAATTTCATATATATACAGCGGAATCGAAACACATAAATAGATAAACGATATGGGAGGGGGAGCATGCTGTAGGGAACAACAATTTCCAAATAAGAGTCGTCCAGTAACGAAGGAAACAACACAACTCGATCATAAGTAATGAAACAGAATAAACAAATGCACGGCATCACCCTTCGTGATTTTACTCTCATTCCTCACATATATCAATAGAATCGACATGGAATGGTACATCGTGCGGCACGTCATCACCCTTCGTGCTTTTACACTCTTTCCTCACAATAAGAAAACAATGCACAGCATCTCCCTTCGTGCATTACACTCTTTCCTTACCATAAACAACCAATGCACGACATCACCCTTCGTGCTTTAACACTCTTCCTCACCCAAACAACAATCACAAATAAGGGGCAAGGAAATAAACAATAATGATAGAAATCCCGGCAAGGGAATACAATTAAACAGTTAAATCCCGGCAAGGGAACAATATCAACAAGTTTCCATATCCTGGCAAGGGAGAAAATCAACAAAATAACAAAACGTCCCGGCAAGAGAATAAACCAATACTCTTTCTCTTCCTTTCACTTTCATCTCATAGTCCACATTATCACTTGAGCCAATGCTCCAAAGATTTACTTATCTCATATATCTTCACAATTTATATTTCAACTCGAGCCAACGCTCCACGAAGTTTAAAGATCACAATTCCTTTCACATACTCTTTGCAACATATAGAAGTCATCAATCAAGCATGGGAGTTATAACAACAACCAAAATATTCACAATATAAGGACTCAAGGTCATGCTAGACACCCATGTATAGATACTCGTCAGCATGTATATACATCTTACTCGACAATTAGCAAGTAGTAAATAAGACTCAACTCATATTCCCTCAAGCTAAGGTTAAACCAAACACTTACCTCGATGCCTTGAATTCCACTCAAACCTCAACTATAGCTTTACCCCGTGATTCCACCTCCAACCCGCTCGAATCTAGCCATAAATTACTTAATTGCTTTAATAAACACTAAATAAATCAATTTGAATGCATAAAGATGAATTTCCCAAAGTTTTTCCCAAAAATTCAAAAATCGCCCCCGGACCCACGTGGTTAAAACCCGAGGTTCGAACCAAAACCCAGTTACCCATTCCCCCACAAACCCAAATCGAGGTCCGTTTACCCAAAATGTTGACCGAAGTAAAAAATATTCATTTTAATATAAAAATTAAGCAATTTTCTCACATAATTCATATTTTAGCTTTCTGGTTACGCGCTCGGATTGCGCATGCAAATCGAGGCAACCATAAATGAGGTTTTCAAGGCCTTGGAAGTACAGAAAGGGTAAGAATATAGGTGATAACCCTTTGGGTCGTCACATTCTCCACCTCTAAAACAACTGTTCGTCCTCGAACGGACAAAAGAAAGAAGTACCTGAGTCGGGAAAAAGATGAGGATAACGACTCTGCATATCATACGCGGACTCCCAGGTTGATGCCTCAGGAGGCTGACCTCTCCACTGGACACAAACAGAAAGAAAATTCTTGGATCTCAACTGACGAACCTATCGGTCTAGAATAGCTACCGGCTCCTCCTCATAAGACAAGTCCTTGTCCAAATGGACAGTGCTGAAATCTAACACGTGGGATGGATCACCGTGATACCTCCGAAGCATGGATACATGAAAAACTGGATGCACGGCTGATAAGCTAGGCGGTAACGCAAGTCTATAAGCTACCTCTCCCACTCGATCAAGAATCTCAAACGGACCAATGAACCTAGGGCTAAGCTTGCCCTTCTTTCCAAATATTATCACGCCCTTCATAGGCGACACTCGGAGCAATACCCGCTTACCAACCATGAAAGCTACATCTCGAACCTTACGATCTGCATAGATCTTTTGCCTGGACTGAGCTGAACGAAGCCTATCCTGAATAATCCTGACCTTGTCTAAGGCCTCCTGAACCAAATCCGTACCCAACAACCGAGCCTCTCCCGGTTCAAACCCTCCAATTGGAGACCGACACCGCCTACCATATAAAGCCTCATAAGGAGCCATCTGGATTCTCGACTAGTAGTTGTTGTTGTAGGCAAACTCTTCTAAAGGCAAGAACTGATCCCATGAACCTCCAAAGTCAATAACACAAGCTCGGAGCATATCCTCCAAAATCTGAATAGTCCACTCGGACTGCCCGTCCGTGTGGGGATGAAATGCTGTGCTCAACTCAACCTGTGTGCCCAACTCTCACTGAATTGCTCTCCAAAAGCGCGAGGTAAACTGCGTACCCTGGCCCAAAATGATAGATGCCGGCACACCATGAAGGCGAACAATCTCCCAGATATAAATCTTAGCTAATCTCTCGGATAAATAGGAGGCTGCTACATGCCTATCAACAATGACCCAAACTGCATCGAACTTCTTCCGAGTCAATGGGAGTCCAGTAACGAAGTCCATAGTGATCCGCTCCCACTTCCACTCGGGAAGCTCAATCGACTGAAATAAACCACCAGGCCTCTTATGCTCGTACTTAACCTGCTGAAAATTCAAACACCGAGCCACATATGCAACAATATCCTTCTTCATTCTACGCCACTAATAATGCTGTCGTAAATCCTGATACATTTTCGCGTTGCCCGAATGAATAAAGTACCAGGAGCTATAGGCCTCCTCTAAAATCAACTCTCGAAGCCATCCACATTGGGCATACAAACTCACCCCTGCAATCTCAAGACTCCATCAGCATCTAATGTAACCTGCTTGGCACCTCCACGTTACACCATATCTCTGAGGACACACAAATAGGGATCATCAAACTGTCGATCACGGATGCGCTTCAATAATGAAGAACGAGCGACCGTGCAAGCCAACACACAACTGGGCTCAAAAAAATCCAGTCTCACGAACTGGTTGGCCAAAGCCTGAACATCCAAAACAAGCGGCCTCTGACTGACCGGAACATACGCAAGACTGCCCATGCTGGATGATTCCTACTTAAAGCATCGGCCACCACATTGTCCTTCCTCGGTTTATATAAATGGTGACATCATAATCCTTCAACAACTCCAACCACCTCCTCTGCCTCAAATTCAACTCCTTTTGCTTGAACAAGTACTGAAGACTCTTGTGATCAATGAACACCTCACATGCCACGCCATACAAATAGTGCCTCCAAATGTTCAATGCGTGAACAATAGCTGCCAACTCTAAATCATGCACTGGATAGTTCTTCTCATGAATCTTCAACTGCCGCGAAGCATAGGCAATGACCTTGCCATCCTGTATCAACAATGTACCAAGCCCAATACGGGAAGCATCACAATAGACTGTCTAAGGCCATGATCATGTGGCCAAAACCAATACCGGTGCTGTGGTCAGAGCTGTCTTGAGCTTTTGAAAGCTCGCCTCACACTTGTCCGAACATCTGAACTAGGCACCCTTCTGGGTCAACCTAGTCATCGGGGCTGCAATGGATGAAAACCCCTCCACAAACCGACAGTAGTAGCCTGCCAACCCCAAGAAACTCCGAATCTCTGTAGCTGACGCTGGTCTAGGCTAGTTCTTGACTGCCTCAATCTTCTTCGGGTCCACCTGAATACCCTCTGTTGATACGACGTGACCCAGAAATGCAACTGAACTCAGCCAGAACTCACACTTAGAGAACTTGGCATATAACTGACTATCCCTCAGAGTCTGAAGAACCACTCTAAGGTACTTCTCGTGCTCCTCCTGGATACAGGAATATATAAAAATATCATCAATAAAAACTATCACGAACAAGTTCAAATAAGGCCTGGACACTCGGTTCATCAACTCCATAAATGCTACTGGGGAATTGGTCAACCCAAATGACATGACCAAGAACTCATAATGCCCATAACGAGTGCGAAAAGTTGTCTTAAGGACATCGGATACCCTAATACTCAACTGATGGTAGCCATATCGCAAGTCAATCTTGGAAAATACCCTGGCACCCTGAAGCTGGTCGAACAAATCATCAATCCTTGGCAGTGGATACTTATTCTTAATTGTTACCTTGTTCAATTGCTGGTAATCTATGCACATCCTCATTGATCCATCCTTCTTCTTGACAAATAACACTGACGCGCCCCAAGGCGAAACACTGGTCTAATGAAACCCTTCTCTAGCAAATCTTGCAACTGGTCCTTTA
The DNA here is from genome assembly GCA_026770625.1 of Nicotiana glauca. Taxonomy (NCBI): domain Eukaryota; kingdom Viridiplantae; phylum Streptophyta; class Magnoliopsida; order Solanales; family Solanaceae; genus Nicotiana; species Nicotiana glauca. The sequence goes on from MU768918.1 coordinate 150,331, forward strand.
ACTCCTTCAAATCTGGCGGGGCCATACGACATGGTGGGATAGATATGGTCTAAGTGCCTGGAGCCAAGTCAATACAAAAATCAATGTCCCTGTGGGGTGGCATACCCGGCAGGTCTGAAGGGAAAACATCGGGAAACTCCCGGAAAATAGGCACAGAATCTATAAGAGGGACCTCAGCACTAGAATCATGAACATAAGCCAAATAGGACAGACACCCCTTCTCGACCATACGCCGAGCCTTCACGTACGAAATGACACTACGGGTAGAATGACCTGGAGTACATCTCCACTCTAAACGAGGCATATCCGGCAAAGCTAAGGTCATAGTCTTGGCATGGCAGTCCAAGATAGCGTGATAGGGTGATAACCGGTCCATCTCTAATATGATATCGAAGTCAACCATATCTAAGAGCAATAAGTCTACACGGGTCTAGGGGTGTGCATTCGATTTATCGATTCGATTTTGACCCTTATCGATAATTACTTATCGATTATCGATTTGTAAATATGCTTATCGTTATCGATTCAATAAGGTTTCGATTTTTTCAATTTTGATTTATCAATTTTGGGGGCTTATCAATTCGGTTATATATTACACCACTAAGAAAATTTGCGGGATTCCACGGAAAGTATATCGCTATAAACGCGCCTAACTAATATGGACAAAAAGAAGCTAAAATAAGATGAACACCATTTATAATATAAAAATTATTACAACAAGCACATGCAACAAAACTAAAGTAAGGGATCAAATGTATGCCACCAACACTCCAACGGTATAAACAAAAAAAACACATCATCACGGCTAATTCTGTTTTCTATTAATTTGAACTTCATTCCCTTGATCTTTAAATATGATCATTCCTTAAATTTGGTAGAGGAAATAATAAGGTAAGAGACTTAGGGTAAAGTATAGGGTATAGATTAGGGAAAATAATATTATATAGCCATTTTCAAAATAATAGTGGAATATATATACATTCTGTATGTTATATTAATCTACACAAATAGGTAATTACTCATTTAACAAGAGTCTACAGTCTAGGGGTGTGCATTCGATTTATCGATTCGATTTTGACCCTTATCGATAATTATTTATCAATTATCGATTTGTACATATGCTTATCGTTATCGTTTCAATAAGGTTTCGATTTTTTTAATTTTGATTTTGATAACAAATAATCGGTTCGATTTATCGATAAACTGATTCGAATGCACACCCCTACACAGGTCTCAAGACCCCCAATCACTACAATACAAGAACAATGGACTCGGTCAACCATAATAGAGTCACCCATCGGTGTAGACACATAAACAGGAACACCCAATGCATCACTAGGCATGATCAAGCATGGTGTGAAATAAGATGAAACATATGAATACGTAGACCCTGGATCAAATAGTACCAAAGCATCTCGGTCACAAACCAGAACCGTACCTGTAATAACTACATCTGAAGCCGAAGCCTCGAGCCTAGCCTGAAGATAACTACATCTGAAGCCTCAGCCTCGAGCCTAGCCTGAAGAGCATAACAATGGGGTTGGGCCCTACCACCCTGAACCATATCCCTAGGTCGATCTGCTGCTAGTTGGCCTCCACCCCTGGCAGCCTGAGCTCCACCTCTAGGACCTCTACTTCCACCTCTAGCACCTCTACCCCCGCCTCTAGATGGCTAGGCTGGCTGTGGAGCACCTGGTGCCTGAACCATGGCACGAGAACCCTGGTGCTGAGAATTGCTCGGTTCTCGAGGGCAAAATCTGGCAATGTGACCTGTGTCACCACAAGTGTAACAAGCCCTCGGCTACTAAGTCTGCTGGCCCTGTTGACCTAAATGACCACCACAAAAACTCTAAAGTGGCGGTGCACCGATAGGAGCTGGCGGTGCACTGAATGACTGTTGATCAGAATAATGTGCCTGAGAACCACGACCACCTAATGCACCATGAGAAACCTGGAGAGCTGACTGAAAGGGCCTAGGAGGATGGCCTCTACCATATGAATCTCTACCTCCAGACGAGGTACCACTGAATCTACCAGAATGATGGGCTCTCTTGTCTCCTCCATGACCACCCCGGTGATAGTACCATCTCAATCCTCCGGGCCACATTGGTCGCCTCCTAAAAAGTGATATCACTCCCCACCTCTCTAGCCATCTAGAGACGAATCGGCTGAATGAGTCCATCAATGAACCGTCTCATTCTCTCCCTCTCAGTGGGGAGTATATAATAAGGTCATGGTGGGCTAAGTCAATGAACTTGGTCTCATACTGGGTGACCGTCATGGAACCCTGCTGGAGGCACTCAAACTGCCTCTGATAAGCCTCTATTTGAGTAACGGGGAGAAACTTCTCCAGAAATAGCTATGTGAACTGCTCCCATGTCAAGGCTGGTGGCTAAGCAATAATCCCTCCACCAAGTCTTGGCAGATCCGGACAGGCGAAATGTAGCAAAGTCGATCCCATTGGTCTCAACGATCCCCATGTTCCGAAGAACCTCATGATAACTCTCCAGGTAATCCTGGGGTCCTCAGTAGATGCACCGCTGAATGAAGATGTGAAAAGCTTGGTGAAACTATCCAGCCTCCACAAAGCATCTGCGGACATAGCCGCTCCATCGCCGGTCTGAGCAACCACTCCCGGCTGAACTGCCATAGCTGGCTGAACCACTGGAATCTGAACCTGGGGAGCCACCTGCTCCGGAGTACGTGTAGCAGGAGTCTGGGCTCCTCCTCCAGCCTGAGAAGTAGCTGGTGCTACAGGAAGCAATCCTGCTCGGGTGACACTCTCCATGAGGCCCGCCAATCGGACCAGAGCGTCCTGAAGAACTGGGGTAGGAATAAAACCCTCTGGGACTTGAGCTGGGCTCACTGTAACTGCTGGGGCCGGAAACTCCTCCTCAAAACCAACCCGAGGCTCCGCCGCTGGTGCTGCTGATCGGAGCTGAACTCTGCCCCTACCTCGGCCTCTGGCACGGCCTCGTCCTCGTCCTCGTCCTCGCCCTCTACCCCTAGCAGAAACTGCCTGGGACTCGGACTGCTGATCGGAAGATGAGGAAGCATGTGTTCTCGCCATCTGCGAGAGAATAGAGTAGAAATTCAATTAGTATTGAGAAACAGAACTGCACGACAAGAAAGAACAGATGTGAAACTTTTCCTAACTCTATAGCCTCTGGGGATAAATATAGACGTCTCCGTACCGATCCCTCAGACTCTACTAAGTTTGTCCGTGAGTTGTGAGACCTATGTAACCTAAGGCTCTGATACCAACTTGTCACGACCCGAATTTCCCACCCTCGAGAGTCGTGATGGCGCCTACTAATGGGAGCTAGGAAATCCAAATTTAATTACTTTTTCGTTAATACATAATGCCTTTCTAACAATTATCAGCAATAATATAAAATCAACGAAATTAAATAATAAGCAGAAGTCTTAATTATAGAAAACTGAATAGTAATGCGGAATATTCAACATAAGCCTCTGCCCAAGACTGGTGTCACAATACTCACGAACTACTAAGAATACTAAATACAAAAGTTTGAAAGAGAACATAAACTATTTGCCTCGAATACAATGAGATAACAGACTAAAAGAGAGGATAGAGAAGATGCCGGGCCTGCGGACGCCTGCAAGGCTACCTCGGTGTCTCGCTGGATTGAAGGCATGCTCCCACCCTACCGCTATTGTTATTGTCCGAAACCTGGATTTGTGAAAAATAACACAGAGTGTAGCATCAACACAATTGACCCTATGTGCTGGTAAGTGTCTAGCCTAACCTCGGCGAAGTAGTGACGAAGCTAGACCGGACTACCACATAAATATGTGCAATTTCACACACACACACACACATACACACATATATATATATATATATATATATATATATATATAGCGGAATAAAAATACATAAACAGATAAACAATATGGGAGGGGGAGCATGCTGTGGGGAACAACAATTTTCGAATAAGAGTCGTCCAGTAACGAAGGAAACAACACAACTCGATCATAAGTAATGAAATAGAATCAACAAATGCACGGCATCACCCTTCGTGCTTTTGCTCTCGTTCCTCACATATATCAATAGAATCAATACAGAATGGTACATCATGCGGCATGACATCACCCTTTGTGATTTAACACACTTTCCTCACAATAAGCAAATAATGCACGGCATCACCCTTCGTGTTTTACACTCTGTCCTTACCATAAACAACCAATGCACGGCATCACCCTTCGTGCTTTAACACTCTTCATTACCCAAACAACAATCTCAAATAATGGGCAAGGAAATAAACAATAATGATTGAAATCTCGGGAAGGGAATGCAATTAAACAGTTAAATCCCGGCAAGGGAACAATATCACTGAGTTTCCATATCCCGGCAAGGGAGAAAATCAACAAAATAACAAAACGTCCCGGCAAGGGAATAAACCAATACTCTTTCTCTTCCTTTCACTTTCATCTCATAGTTAATATTATCACTTGAGCCAATGGTCCAAAGATTTACTTATCTCATATACCTTTACAATTTATATTTCAACTCGAGCCAACGCTCCACGAAGTTTAAAGATCACAATTCCTTTCACATACTCTTTGCAACATATAGAAGTCATCAATCAAGCATGGGAGCTATAACAACAACCAAAATATTCGCAATATAAGGACTCACAGTCATGCTAGACACCAATGTATAGATACTCGTCACCATGCCTATACATCGTACTCGACAATTAGCAAGTAGCAAATAAGACTCAACTCATATTCCCTCAAGCTAAGGTTAAACCAAACACTTACCTCGATGCCTTGAATTCCACTCAAACCTCAACTATAGATTTACCCCGTGATTCAACCTCCAACCCGCTCGGATATAGCCACAAATTATTTAATTGCTTTAATAAACACTAAATGAATCAATTTGAATGCATAAAGATGAATTTCCCAAAGTTTTTCCCAAAAATTCCAAAATTTCCCCTAGGCCCACGTGGTCAAAACCAGAGGTTCAAACCAAAACTCGGTTACCCATTCCACCACGAACCCAAATATATAATTTATTTTGAAATCGGACCTCAAATTGAGGTCCAGATCTCCAATTTTTGGAAAACCTAGGTTCTACCCAAAACTCGCAATTTCACCCATGAAAATCCTTGATTTTAAGTTGAAAACATGTTAAATGATTAAAAGAAACGAGTAAAAATCGACTTACAAATGATTTGGAAGAAGTCTTGTTCTTAGAAAATCGCCTAAGGAGTTGTGTTTTCAAAATGGGGTGAAAAATGGTTCAAAATTCGACTAAGTATGGAAAATGCAAGCTACAAATATGGGAATTGCGAACTGGGGTTCGCAATTGCGAACCTCGACCAAATATGGGAAATGCGAACCAGGGTTCGCATTTGCGAACCCTTTAGAAATGGAAAACCTTGGCATTTGCGAACACATTGTCGCATTTGCGAATACATCATCGCATTTGCGATCCCTGGCCAATAAGCAGACCTTCGCATTTGCGAAGAGGACCTCGCATTTGCTAGCCAAGGCAGGCCTGGGCTGGTTTCGCAATTGCAATCCAGCCTTCGCATTTGCGAGTTTGCATTTGCGAACCAGGCTTCGCAAGTGCGAAGCCTGCAGGCCTGTTTATACCAGCAACATTTTCTGCAACTTCTAAGTTCAAAATGCAACTCGACACCTATCCAAAACTCACCCGAACCTTCGGGGTTCCAAACCAAATGTACACACAACCTCAAGAACATCCTATGGACTTATTCGTGCGATCAAATCGCCTAACAATACCATATACATCAAATTAAGCCTCAAATTTCATGATTCCTTCCAAATTTTCATAAAACATCAAATATCCATTTTATGTCCGAAACACGTCAAACGACGTCCGTTTTCAACAAAACTTTACAGAAAGTACTTAAATCATATATAAGACTTGCACCGAGCACCGGAACCATAATACGGGCCCAATATCATAGTCTTCTAATCAAATTTCATTTCCAATTTCCTTAATCATTTTCAGAAAACAATTTCACACAAAAATTTATTTCTCGGGCTTGGGACCTCGGAGTTCGATTCCGGGCATACGCCCAAGTCTCATATTTCCCTACGGACCTCCGGGACCGTCAAATCACGGGTCCGGGTCCCATTACCCAAAATATTGACCGAAATTAAATTTATTCATTTTAATATCAAAATTTAGCATTTCTCACTAAATTCATATTTAAGCTTTCTAGCTATGCGGCCGGGCCGTGCACGCAAATTGAGGCAACTCTAAATAAGGTTTTCAAGGCCTCGGAACTACATAAAGGGTAAGAAAATAGGTGATGACCCTTTGGGTCGTCACAAGCTGGTTCTCCTTTGCCGGGATGAGTATACTTGTACTGTTGAGTTCCCTTGCCAAGATAGAGTAGTTTATGATTGTGGTTGTGGTTATGGTAAGTTATGTATATTTGGAACGGGTTGCGCGCCGCAATATATGCTATAGTGGATCGGGTTGCACGCCGCAACATAAATTAGAATGGATCGGGTTGCACGCCGCAATAGTTATAGTTAACGTATGGATCGGGTTGCACGCCGCAACCGTTATAGTTAAAAGTACGGATCGGGTTGTGCGCCGCAACAGCAGTGCTATCATATGGTTTTAGACATTGTACTGTTCCTTCATATGTTATCAATTTCTACTAAGTTGGACTATTTCCCCGAGGCATGTACCCCCTCCCCTTATAACTGCTCATTACTTGTTATTTTTTGCAATATACTATATAACTGCATAGGTTTTTGTTTGGAGTCTGGTACTAGCCTCGTCACTACCTCGCCGGGGTTAGGCCAGATACTTACCAGCACATGGGATCGGTTGTGCTGATACTACACTCTGTGCTCTTTTGCACAGATCCAGGTTTTGGACAACAACAACAGTAGTACAGGAGCCAGCCTTCAGTCTAGTGAGACACCGAGGTAGCCTTCCAGGCGTCCGCAGGCCCGCGTCTCCTCTATCCTTTACTTTAGTCTGTTATCTCATTGTACTCGAGACAAACAGTTATATTTTCTTTCAGACATTGTATTTAGTACTCTTAATAGTTCGTGAGTGTTGTGACACCAGTCTTGGGGTAGAGGCTTATGTTGAATTTTCCGCATTCCTATTCAGTTTTTCTTTAATTTAAGACTCCCGCTTACTTAATTAAATCCGTTGCTTTTATATTACTAATGATAATTGTTAAAGAGGATCATGTTGTGAATGAAAAAGTAATTAAACTTGGGTTGCCTAGCTCCCATTAGTAGGCGCCATCATAACTCCCGAAGGTGAGAAATCCGGGTTGTAACAATCTTTGTCCTTAATTTTTTTGTGTCAAGATAAAAATTGTTCAAATTGGTGATTTTCATCTACCGCCATTTCTACGTTGGAGCTGGACATTCCCAATAAAATTAACCTACAATTTTACATAAAAATAATAAATGCGCGAAAATTAATTTATCAAAATTATACGCCAAAGTTAGGATATAAAATTAATATTATAAAGATATTACATAAACATAATTAGGTATATATAAAGAGATAAATTAAAAGAGTTAAATAATAAAAATAATAACAAAGTAAGGATGAATAGTAGTAGATGAGATGAATAGAGCCACTCATTCATCCCTCGTTTTGGAGGCAAAAATAGAAAAGCATTGGAGCCACATGGCAAAAAAGGGCTGCATTATGGAAAAATGGGAGAGGGCTGGAGATGCCCTAACTAGAAACACTCTCATAACTGAGAGATTTGTATGATGACATTTTGAGATCAAACTGATTTAAGTATTTTTATTTTTTCGCCGCATCAAGCACTTGAGGATTTGTTGTTTGCTAAGTCATTGCCGCGAAACTGATCTATTGTCTCTTTTCGTCTTCTTGAGCCGAAGGTTTATTGGTAACAACATCTCTCTACTCCCGGGATAGGGATAAGGTTTGCATACACTACCCTCTCAGTCCCCACTCATGGAATTTTACTAGGTTAATGTTGTAAGTCATTGTCACAAAAGGATCGCGACCACTTTGAAGTACAATTTCATTCGGAGAGGCAGGTAGAATACTTTACAGACAACTTAAATACGTGGCCTTGCCACTATAATCCACTGGGATTTAGCGCTTAGTCGCTCCGATGCATAAACGAAAAAGAAACACCAAGGATTTCACATATAACTATCCTATTCCCTCAATGTTTGTCTTAGTTGGTCCTCAAACCATTTGACTACGCCCAGACAATTCAGCACCTTAAAGTTCCCTATAGATTTTTTCTCCATCGTCCCTCGATATTCCACACGCTTAAAAAAGGTTAACCATATCTGTAACTAGGAATATGATGCACTCTCTCACACCCTCCATCTCAAATGCTCCACATCCTTGCCCACAATCTCTTTTTACCTTTGCTTGTTGTCGGTATGCCAACATCTTCAGTAGCTAAGCTACAGATTACATAGAACATGACTGGTCTGGTCAATGGCACCAAACACGCAAAGTTGCAAGAGGAGATAAAGGGATAAAATGAGATGCAGAGAAGGTTACAGAAGACAAATAAGCAACAGAAGGAAAAAACTAACACAAAAAGAAAATGAAATCGTGTCTCATGTTGGCTGATGATCTCGCGGGTAGAGTACAAAAGAAAAGATACTGTGGGAGGTGGTGGCCTGAAATGCAATTCATATAGTAGGCAAAGAATGAGAAGAGGAGAAATTTCTCCTGATAGAGTGTGTTTATTGTTTAACAGTTTGCACCATTTAACCACCAAATCAGTAAATAAGAGAATCTCTGGTGTTGCAAAATGGTGATTTAGCTCATAGGATTTCCACCATTTATCCACCAAATCAGTAAATTTTAGGGATGTTCAAACCACATATTTTCAATTTCAAAATATATCCTTAACACTACTCCAGTCTCCACATTCCAATAAGATGGGACAGTAATCCGAGACCACTCTTGGAAGGACTCTTTGTTTAATAAATAAAAAAATTTCATCGCACTGCCTTGAGAGTTGAGATTAACAGCTTGTTGCCTTGAGAGTTGAGATTAACAGCTTGTTGCCTTGAGAGTTGAGATTAACAGCTTGTTTGGATGGTTGTTAAATTGTTTCGTATTGTTAGTTTGTTACTAAAATACAATGTTTGTTTTGATTGTTATTTAAATTTTATTGTATCGCATCGTTAAATGCATTATTACATAACGATGAAAAGTGTCACTTTATGGAACGACGGATTTGGTGTGGTAGCGTTGTTTCCTTGCTTTTTTCTCTCATCTTGCCCTTCCTTATTATTAAATAATCATATTTTATCATTTATCCTACTCTTGAATTTGGTGTGGTAGCGTTGTTTCCTTGCTTTTTTCTCTCATCTTGCGCTTCCTTATTATTAAATAATCATATTTTATCTTTTATCCTACTCTTTTATATGATAATTCTACTATGTATCATATTTTTTTTTTAGTAATGTTGCAAGTTTATTCTTCATATTCTTGATGCATGGCATCATGAAACGATCGCAAATGATACAATCTATCCAAACATTGTATTCATCAAATGAATACAATACGATATGATACACTGTGAAACAACTTATCATGTGTATGTCTTAAGTTTATCAATTAATTTCAAAAAATTAAACTAATGTTCAAGTATGTGGATTGGCAACAAGGAGGGGTAACACCAAGAGCACCAATCTAATATGCTACTACATTGGTCCTGAACTTACATCATCGAAGTTCACGTAATTTCATTGCCAAATCACCTGTTCTCAGAGTTACGACACATTCAACTCAGATGTTTTTGAGTCCAACACTGAACTTAGCTATGAAAAATCCTATTTATCAAGGTTGACGGATCAAATCTCTGAACAAGATTTTCCTCGCCGGGCTTTAACCATTCCCTGGAAATATAGAAGCAGCGGCGATGTCAATACCACCACTCATGATATGATTCAACACTATATTGATGTGTTTCCACACAAGATAATGATGTTTATATGAAGCAGACGATGGGAAAACTACTACCTTCCAAATAAACGTACAGCCATTGCAGAAATTCTGTATCTATATTTAGTCTCTGTTTTGCTACTAGTCTAGCCAGTTAAAATTTAGAAAAATCGAGATGACTCACAGGTACTTTCTTTATCTTTTAGTTGTTACAATCTTTGTTTGGGCATGCGCACACATTCAAGCTTCGCCATACATATTTTAGGAATTACTCAATAGACACCAACACATCCATCTTATAAGAACATATGAGAATGACAGCAGAACGAACAAAATAAGCTTAACTAGCTAAAGCACATGTCACGGGGTATAAGCTGTTTATACAGTTTTTCAACACACAAGTGACAACTAAGTCTAGCAAAGCAATGGAAAGATGCTTACTCAATAAATCCATCAGGCGATTGACAACTACCAGTGAGGAAGGGTCCTCCAATTTTTGGATGCTGAAAGAAATACATGATTTAGAAATATATGCAAGATCAAGGGTAAGCTAGAAAAACTTAATGAGTATATTGATGAAAAATATTTCTCACTATACATCCTCAATGATTTCTACCCAGCTAACAATTCCTTGAATATCAATTTACTGGAAGTATTCTTTTAAATGAATATGCAACCTTTTAAGCTAACCTGTGATGCCAACGAGAGAAACTTGTGTGTTTGGAATGCATATCGAACCAACGCTTTATTCTCACCAAGGTTTATTGCACATCTAAAGTTGGAAGCAGTAACATCAGTTGTTCAGGCTATTAAACATATGACTGAGCATTGGAAGAATCAGTCGACCACTCCATAAAGTTTAACATAATTAAAACGCATGACATTAAATGCTTGTCTTAATAATGTGCAAAAAAAATGTGGAGGAACATAGAGGTATTGCTGTCAGAAAGTAAGAACTCCGTTCACTAATACATGCACTACCCCACTCAGACAACACGAAAGCAAAACATATGCACTTAAATAACTTCTGGAAGCAGTAGAGAACGTATATATATTACGGTTTTTAAAGTAAAGGAAGCTAAAAACTTGAATTATCTTCCAAAAACAATCAAACAAGAAAACCTCTTGTGACCTCTGGGCAACCCTAGGTCTTTAGAAGGATAAACATGCACGTACTGAAGTTGTGAGAAAAGCCATCAGATCTAGTCACAACCCACTCCTCTGAAACTTCATCTCCCATCTCCTTATCAGTAAATTGCAACTGCAAGTAGAACTACAATCAGCACAATCTTCTCTAGCTGATGAAGAATCTTATCACGTCTAACGTCTTAATATAAGTTAAGCTGGCTCCCAAAGAGGAGCTTCTTTCCTCAGCAGACACTATGTCTGACAGCACATTGTACTCATGACAAGGAAAGAGGAAGTTTTGGTGTTCAATCTAGTAGTTAAGAGCAAGCATATTTAGCAAGTTTCACTTTGGCCATTCAGAATATCTCCAACAAGATTCAAAGCAAGATTGATAGCCAAGGGATTCGCTCATGCTTATAGCATAGATTATAAAGAAACATTTACCTCTATTGTTACAATGAACACTATTAGAATTATTTTACCACGTTTGGTTGGCAAGTGGATTTTCTTTTCGGAATATATTTTCTAGTGTTTGATTAGTAAGTCGAAAAAAATATAATTTTAGAAAACACTACGGGGGAAGGGGGTTAGGATTGCGGGGAGAGAAGGGGTTGGAGTGGTAGGTTGGGGTGGTGGGTAGGGTTTGGTAAGGTGGGGAATAGGCTGGGAAGGTTGCAAAAGAGTTTTGGAAAATGTTAAATATTTTCCTCCAATTTACGAGGAAAATATTTTCCAAAACATTTAAGCCAACCAAACATGATAAATTGAAAAATATTTTCCTTTATACCAAACATACCTTTTATCTAAAACATGAATGTTTGAATCGATTATGGTTCTTATAAATAACCAGTTATGGATAGATTTCCAGTCTATCTTATGTCTTTAATGGTAGTATATGATGGTACTTGCTTCTAACTATTCCTTCATGAATATATAAATGAAAGTATAGTATAATTGTTTGTCAATTCTGCTTAATTATTCGCCTCTTAAAGACAAGGCGATTTTGGATCAATGCTGTACTAGTTAACTAGTATTTTCTCTACATATATTGTTTGAACTACGCAAAGAATAGGTAGAGACTAATGAAATATAATGATTATGTGTCACAAAGGAATTTTTTGAATTAAGGATAAGAATGATTTGAGAGAAAAATACTTACAATACTGTTCTAGCTTTGGAAGGCTGAAAACAAATTTGACAAGATGTTGTTTTGTGCATTACATAGTACTTGAAATAGAACTTGCAAGTGGTTGTTCGGTTTAGTTCCTTTCAAGAAGATTTTTGGTGCAAGTAACTTTATGCATCACAATTAACTTCTTTTTCCTTCTCATTCTTAGTGCTGGATAGAAAATGGAGTCCCTGATGTTGGTTCTTTATATTCGGACGAGGAGATGGTGGCTAATGCAACAAAGACCCTTTTTGTTGCTATGGAGTTTTGTGCTAGGTTTGTAAACTTACATTAAACTAGTTTCAAACTGTTGTTTTAAGCTAAAAGTTGTTTCTTATTTTTTGCTATCTATATGTTTAGCACCATACATGCCAAGCTGGAAAAAGAGATACTGAAGGGAAAGGTGTTTGAGATAGAGGTGATTTTGCGGATCTTCAAGGAGCTGCTAGAGGGATTGACATTTATCCACGGAAGTGGTGTGATCCATGGAGACATATCCAGAGATAATGTCTTCATGGATGCACAGGATCAAGTAAAGATTGGCGATTTTGGCTTGGGTGAGTTGGCTCTTCTTTTTTAATTTCTTTGTTATTTCCTTGGTACTCCCTCCATTTCCCTTTGTCATAGTTTGGCTTGACATAATGTTCAAGAAATAAACGAAGATTTTTGAAACTTCTAGTCTTAAATATGTCAAAACATTTGTATGGCCATAAAATTTTGAAACTTGTGGTCTTAAATAAGCCATGACATTTCTATGGCCATAAAAGCTTTCCATTCAGGAAATATTGAAATGTGCCACTCTTTTCGGAACGGATTAATAAGGAAATAATGCCAAATAAACTGGAACGAAGGTAGTATTTATTTTATTGTAAAGTGCTTTCTTTGAACTTTTTTTAATCATTTTGATTCAGCTCGGTCCAGTGGAGATGCCGAGATTGCTGTTGGGAGCGTAGTACTTGGTAATGAAATGTACCAAGCTCCGGAGTTGTCTAGCAGCCCTCCATCGATTACTACAAAAGTAGATATGTATGTATTAGGGTTGCTGCTCTTTGAGATTTCCTACCTGATGGAAACGGATTCACAAAGGTTCAGGGAATTTAAGAAATTGAAGGAAACCGGAGAATTACCAGAAGACTATGAATTAAAAGTTTTGAAGGATGCAATTCCCACACTTCTGGTCGAGAACCCAGAGGACCGTCCTTCGGCTGCATATTTGCTTCACAAGTACTTCAGTTAGACCTTTTGCCCCTTTTGATTTTAAAATACTATGTTGTTTAGGCTCTGATGGTTGGTATGAAGAGTAAATAGACTCAGTATTTTTCTTGTTGGAAGCCTATATCCATTTCTCTATGAAGTGTAAATAGACTTAGTATTTTTCTTGTTGATCAGTTGTGTGTTGGTTTAGCTGACAAAATGATGAGAAATGAGTTTGAGTTGGTGTAGACACTCGCTATGTTTGAGATACAGAAATTCCTTCACTTTTCTTATGGTGGAAATTTATAATCTAGGTTAAGGTTAAGATGATCATCTGTTTTAAATTGTGGTAAGATGCTCCAACTACACGCAATCCTTCAACCAATAGTCCATAATCAGACCTACAGATTTCTGTTAATTCCACAAATCACCAAGTTAGCTAAAAAAATAGTTGAACCAAATCCACCTATCACAATCAAAATCTACGAACATGTTTGTAGTGTATTATTCAATCGCTTTCTAGAAAAAAATGCAATCTTAAGATGGAAAGCAGACCAACTTATGAATGGAATGAGGTCTTCAGGACTTGGGATGGTAACGGGCCCGAGTGAGGTGCGTTGAGGTAGAAATGATACCAGATAGCCACTCTAAAGGGCAACTATTTAGGAATTAACAAATGCATCCAGAATTTCAGCTTTTCAGTTTAATTTTACAGGACAAAAATGTTTTGAGTTGTCTTAAAGTTAAGATTTTTCGTTTAAAATTTCAAGACAAAATAAGTACTAGTAGCTAATCTCTAAATAACATACTGAAAATGACTATTTGTACACTTGCCCTCGGGTTGAGCCTTATCCGCAATATTTTTAACTCTCTATTTTAAAAGGCAGAATTGGGACTCGCCCGGGGCTCGTCCTGGGACGGAGCACTCATAAAACGCCCATGGGCTTATTTGTGGGGCTTAGTTTCTTGAGACTTACGTTTCGGCTGTCAAGGCTTACGCCTCGGACGCGCCCAACGCCTAGCGTACTAGGCTCGCCTAATATAACTTTATGCAATTGTGTGTAACTAACATTGTAAATTCTCAAATTTTCTTAACAAATCAGAATTACTTTTTTCTTAATCGTTGAGAGTATTTAAGTCATAATTAAAATAAAAATTATTACAAGTTATCCATTAAGACTGCTGTGATAGTAAATTTTAAATAAATCTTTAATTTAAAAGTATTTGTTTATTAACTTTTGTTATGTGTTTATTATATAATAGCCCATAATTTTTTTTTATAATTATTTTCCTAAATATTTTTTTTTTACGTTTACGAGAAACAACACTTATTAATTTAATAGCTCAGTATTAGCTAGTAACTATTTGCAAATAATTAATTATCATGGTATAGTATGATGAATTATGTGTCACTTTATTAACTTGTTTAAACTTAAAAATAAATGATGCTAGAGAATCATATTTAAATTGTGAATTATGTTTTTATATAAATTCTCTTTCAAATAGAAAGCATATTAAATAAAAGGAGTATTTTAAAAAAATCAAATCGAAATTCTTTCAAGATTCATTACTGCTCAAGAGATACATATAAGATTTCGCATCGAATACATTACTTTTGATGTTTGAATTGTAACAATGTTGCAGCTAATTTGCATATTATGATATATGTCATACTTTTCGTATTATTCATAGTTAAATTATATTATAAATATTTGAAATATATTATTTGTAATAATTTTACGATTTTAATGAAATTATTATAGTAGTTATTTTTTTTATTTTATATTATCTTAAAATTCTTGAAATTAGTAAAATTTAAAAATCCGTGTGATTTGTTCCCCATATCTCAGGACTTACGGCCTCGTCTCGTCAGAGGTAAAACATTTCGCCTCACGCCCCGCCTTTCAAAATATTGTTTTAACTCACCCCACTTAACATAAGTTCTACATAAGCATATATATATATATATATATATAT
>MU768919.1:0-10195 GCA_026770625.1 Nicotiana glauca
TCGTGCGCACGTAGCCCCCACAACTAGGAGCACATAATCAGTTTAACTCACCTATGGGGTAATTTCCCCCTCACAAAATTAGAAAGGAGACTCACCTCGCTCCGAAGACTCGCAATTGGCTTTCTACATCCTTCCGAAAGCTTGAACCAACGCACAACGCCCCGAAACTAGCCAATGATCATACAAATCCATTAATATATGCTCAACTATACCTTACAACTCAATTTACAACAATTCCTCACCCCGGACGAAAAGTTAACCAAAATGCCCTCGGGCCCACGTGCCCGAAATCTGAAATTTCTCAAAGATAAAGATTACCCATAACCTTGGGAACTCAAATATAAAATTTTCTCCTAATTCAATGCTCAAAATCGTGGCTAAAATCTAAGATTATAATTTTCTAGGTTTTTCAACCAAAACCTCAATATTTACTCTAATTTCCATGATTAATCTCATACATAATCAATGTATTTAGCTTATAATAGGCGAGAATAACTTACCTTAACATTGTTGATGAAGACCCTCCTTTGAACCCTCCTAAATCGCCAAATGAAGTGAGAAATGAGGGAAATGAACCAAAATCCCAATTTAAAACAACCTTACTACTACAACAATTTCCGCTTCTGCGGATAAAAGGCCGCTTCTGCGGCTTAACCCTGGCCTAGCCTCCTTCGCTTCTGCGATGGAATTTTTGCTTCTGCGGTTTTGGGCTTGAGGGGGCTGACCGCTTCTGCGATTTGGGGGCCGCTTAAGCGGAACCGCTTCTGCGGTCCCTGGGCCGCTCCTGCAATTTTCCTTGGGCCAGGCCCCTTCCGCTTCTGTGATATTTCGACCACATCTGTGGTCCCACTTCTGCGGTCCATGAACTGCAGATGCGGTTATGACAGAAGCAGCACCCTCCAGCCTTCTAAAAATTCCATTTTCGATCCCTTAACCACCCGAAATCCACCCGAGGCCCCCGGGACCCCAACCAATCATACCAATCAATCCAAAAACACATTACGGACTTGCTCGAGGCTTCAAACATATCAAACAACGCTAAAATCATGAATTACACCTCAATTCAAGATTGATGAACTTTGAACTTTCCAACTTCTATTTCCGATGCCGAAACCTATCAAATCACGTCCGATTGACTTCAAATTTTGCACACAAGTCCTATTACTTGAAATGAAGCTGTTCATGGCCTCCGACTGCTGAACGGAGCACTAGTACCCAAAAGGACCGGTCGGGTCGTTACAAGAACTGCATACCTGGTCCTGATCCAGAAAGTCGAAAAGGATGAACTAGTACCTACAACTGGCAAGTATCAATGTTCAGATTAGAGTCCACATGAAGCACCATTCAAAACTCGAGATCAAGCTTCACAAGACTCATAGATAGGAACCTTCTAACTAGTAGTTGATGTGCTTAGTTTTCTTTTTCAAATTTTGATTTTGATGTAATGGCAAGACCACAGACCGAAACCTCGACGGAACGGAACCTCGATCGGCTCTTCACGAAGTATGCTCCACTATCTTACTCACCTCTGAACTACACGTGGCCTGATTCCTTTATAACCAAGGATATGTAGGCAGCTCTGATACCAGGGCTCGGTCACATTCTCTTCCTTTCCTTTAGTTTAGTCCCTCCAAATAAGGGTCGGGTCAAAACTTGTCTAGTCGTTCTTTGTCTGAAAACTCTTTGTGTTTCCAGTCAAAGAGGGGCAACTGTAGACGTGTGATTTTTGACCCTCCCCAGAATTTTTTATATTTTTAGTGCAAAATATTTAGTTTAAGCCTAATATAGCTATCTCAGCTAATTTTGACTCTTTCACTTTATTTTCATTACAAAAACAAAAAAATACAAAAAAAAAAGATATATAAATTTTAGTTTATGTATTTCTCATAAACTTGAAAAATAGAAAAAAAATAACACCTTATTTTTAATCTTTCTATAATTTCAAAAATTACAAAAAAATAGTTTTATTAATGTTTTGTAGCCATTTTAATCTTTTAAAAATACAAAAATAGTACTTTGTATTTTTATCTTTATATAAAACGAAAATTATAAAAAATATAGTTTTGTTTAAATTGTTAGTCTCATTTTAATAGTTATTTTGCTTACATATGATTAATTAAATAAAATCGTGTTTTTATTCTCGGTTCCAGGCAAAGAATAATATTCGGGTTCAAACTACCCGTTTTTAGGCCTAATTTTCGGACCTAGCCCATAATAATCCGAGCCCACCACATATGGGGGACACACATGGGGGACACGGATTGAACACAAGACATGGGGAACTACAATAACAAGCATGGGGGACACACACGGATGGGGGGGTTTTTGAAAAGAAAAAGACACTCTCTCACACGTTACACTCACATATATTACAATACACACGATACACATAAGAGAGGACTGGAAAAGAAAAAGGGCTCTCACGTTTTTGAAGGGGGGACTGTTCATCTTCTTCAAGGGGAGAAAACCATACAAACCCTAATAGAAATAGCCCGCCACCACCAACCCACGTCGTCACCTCTAGTAGACCACCCTAAACCTCCAAACGAACCAGCAGCATAATACCACGAACCACCCATCTCCACCAGCAGTCCGCCACCCTTCACGTTGTTTCCCCGCCCCTCACGAACCAGCTCTCTGTCTCACGATCACCATAAAAAACCCACGCCTGAACCTCACGTCGAACCAGCTTTTTCCGGTTCTCCTCCAGTCCGTCGTCCAGCAGCAGCCATACAACAACGTTAACCACCAAACGCCCAGCTCGTCCCTCACAAACCAACTTCCTTCTCCGGTCGACCATCAACGTTTCTCCTTCTGTTTCATCCAGCAGCATCCACCATTTCCGTCCAGTTGAGCAGCAACATCAACCAGCTGCTGCTGCTGCTTCACCCTCTCTCCTCGTGTGAACCAGCTGATGTCCGTTTCCTTTGAACGAAACCAGCGAGGTTCGATCGAGTTTCAGAGTCGTTTTTCCAGTTTTGGGTTCGCAAACGGGGTTCGAGCTGAGGATTGAGGTCGTCGTTATCCATGGTGAGGTTTTGTTCGAGTCATTGTCTTTCATTCGAGCTTCGAAATAGATTTGCTAAGGTTCATTTCGCAACTCTACTTTTTTGTTAAGATTTGATTCATGAACAAATGAGTTTGTTTGTTATATTCTATTTTAGCTTCATTGAGATTGAAATGATTCCTTCCGTTAATTGTTAGATCTCATTAGTTTTGTTTAAATCTGTTAAGTTCTTATTTGATTGACATGAAAAGATTAATGATTGTGAGTTACTGTTAGCATGACTAAGTAAATGGTTAGAAAAATTATTACTTTTAGCTAATGGTTCATGAAAGTATTAACAATTTGTTATGCTATTTGGATAGTAAAATAAATATTTGGATAAGTAAACACTAGGTTGCTTTAAATTGATTGGGCTTAGGCAGAAGAAGCCAAGGCTGAAGACGTGAAAAATTTAAGTTGGAATATGGGTGTTTTATCAAATTATGACCCTTTATGGCTCATACTACTTCTTATATGACAGGTCCATTTTCATAAATAATGACCTTGCAATAATATCAAAATTTAGGAAGAAGAATTAAAAAAATCATAGTCGCTTTAGGACTAACCATTAATAATAACGAGATGAGCCTCGCCAAATAAAGCACATAAATCGCGGGGCCCTCATGAATGTATATATTAAAATGCTTAGATTTCGGGACGGGTTGTTTAGTGAATTTCACGGCCTTCCCTAAAAATAATAATGCGTTAGTCTCTTTAGGCGCGTGTTTAATAATTTTACCTTCCTAAATTCGGGTGTGCATTTCATGGGACCCAAATCCAAATCCTAAAAAGTTGAATAAAATGTGTCGAGGATCCGGGTGCATTTCATGTGATGTGATCCAAAAACATATTTTAAACGACGTTCAATTCCTCAAAAATAATTAAAAGCGGTTAAAGGTTAAAATTTGCACATAAGTTAAAAGCATGTTATAAATCAGATAAATAAGCCAAATATGACAGTTGAGCGACCGTGCTAGAACCACGGAACTCGGGAATGTCTAACACCTTCTCCCGGGTAATAGATTTCCTTATCCGGATTTCTGGTTTGCGGACTGTTTAATAGAGTCAAACCTTTCCTCGATTCGGGATTCAATCGGTGACTTGGGACACCATAAATCTCCCAAGTGGCGACTTTGAATCTCTTAATAAACGAATCCCATTCGATATACCTTTAATTGGAAAAACTCCTTTTACCACACCCTTCGCGGGGTGCGGTAGCGTAAAAAGGAGGTGTGACACCCGGTGACCTTCCAAAGGTGTATGATGGCAATTTTCACCGACATGGTGGAGGATATCTTGGAGGTCTTCATGGATGATTTCAGCGTGGTGGGGGATTCATTTGAGTAATGTCTAGTAAACTTGGATAGGGTGTTGGAAAGATTTGAAGAAACCAATCTTGTGCTCAACTGGGAGAAATGTCACTTTATGGTGCAAGATGGTATTCTATTGGGTCACAAAATCTCAAAACATGGAATTGAAGTCGATAAGGCAAAAATTGAGGTTATCTCAAGGCTCCCTCCCCCTACTTCTATCAAAGGGGTGAGGAGTTTTCTTAGTCATGCCGGGTTCTACCGGCGATTCATTAAAGACTTCTCAAAAATTGTGAACCCGCTTTGCAAATTGTTGGAGAAGGATGTCAAGTTTGTCTTTCATGAGAAGTGCATGGAGTCTTTTGAGCTATTGAAACACAAGTTGACCACAACTCCTATCATCACCGCACCTAATTGGGAATTGCCCTTTGAACTTATGTGCGATGCGAGTGATGTGGCGGTAGGTGCGGTGCTAGGCCAAAGGATCAACAAAATGTTCCATCCTGTGTATTATGCTAGCAAAACGATAAATGAGGCCCAAAGAAACTACACGGTGATGAAAAAAGAGCTATTGGCTATTGTGTATGCGATGGTGAAATTTCGACCTTATCTTATGGGGGCAAAGGTGATCATACACACAGACCATGGATGATGACAAAGAAGGATTTGAAAGCAAGGTTGATGAGATGGGTGCTACTCCTTCAGGAATTTGATCTAGAGATTGTGGATAGGAAGGGAAGTGAGAATCAAGTTGTGGACCATTTTTCCTTGCTAGAGGAAGAGGGGAGACCATGTAATGGTGTTGATATAAATGAAACTTTCCCCAACGAGCAGCTTCTTTCCGTTTCTATGTGTGATATGCCTTGGTTCGCGGACATTGCCAACTTCATTGTGACCGGTAATGTCCTATGTGAGCACTCTTCCAACCAAAGGAAGAAACTAAAGTGGGATAGCTTGGATTTTTATTAGGATGATCCGTATTTGTTTTAAATTTGCACAGATGGGGTGATAAGAAGATGTGTACCAGAAAGTGAACAAATGAACATATTGGAGGCTTGTCACTCTTCTCCCTATGGTGACCATCATGGGGGGGGGGGGGGGGGGGAGGGCTTCAAAGGTTTTGAGTTGCGGCTTCTATTGGCCGACGTTGTTTAAAGATGCTAGTGACTTGGTTAAGAGATGTGATGCATGCCAAAGAGCCGGAGGGAATTCAAAGAGGGATGAAATGCCTCTCAATACAATTCTCGAGGTGGATATTTTTTATGTTTGGGGCATTGATTTCATGGGCCCGTTCGTGAGCTCTTGTGGGAACACGTATATTCTTGTGGCGGTGGACTATGTTTCAAAGTAGGCTGAAGCCGTGGCTCTACCCAACAATGAAGCCCGAAGTGTCGTGGAATTCTTGAAAAAGAGTATCTTCACTAGGTTTGGCACCTTTCGTGCTATCATTAGTGATGGGGGTCCCATTTTTGCAACAAGGCTTTCGACTTATTGCTTGCTAAGTATGGAGTTAACCACAAAGTGATCACTCCCTATCATTTGCAAGCTAGTGGTCAAGTGGAAGTCTCAAATCGGGAAATAAAAAGTATTTTGTCCAAAACGGTTAATGCTAATAGTACCGATTGGTCGAAGAAATTGGATGATGCTCTTTGGGCTTATCAGACGGCTTACAAGACTCCAATTGGTGTGTTTTCATATCGGTTGGTGTTTGGTAAGGCTTGCCATCTTCCGGTGGAGTTAGAACACAAGGCTATGTGGGCATTGAGAAAGTTGAACCTAGAATGGGATGTTGCAGCCAATCTTCGTGTGAAGCAATTCAATAAGCTTGATGAGTTTATATTTCATGCATACTCCAGCTCGTCCTTGTATAAGGACAGGATGAAGTACCTTCACGACAAATATGCTCGAGGAAAGGAAGTCAAGGTGGGTGATACGGTTCTTCTTTTCAACTCCCGGTTGAGGTTGTTCCCGGGAAAGCTCAAGTCAAAGTGGAGTAGCCCTTTTGAAGTGGTATTTGTGACTTCTTTTGGTGCTCTTGATATCATAAACAAGAATGGTGAAGTATTCCGGGTCAATGGGCATAGTGTCAAGCATTATTTGGGAAAGTTTGATGACAGCCATATAGTGGAACTCATTCATTTGAAGTGATATGATGGTAACATGCGTCGTGCCGCGACGTTAAATCAGGCGCTTCTTGGGAGGCAACCCATGTCTTTTTCTATTTCTTTGATCTTATTTGTAGACTGGGATTTTTGAGCTAATGGTTTGTGAGATGTTGCAGGGACAATGTTGAAGCAGTGCAAAACAAAGGCACAAAATGTCAGGTCTCTAAAGTTTTCCAGCGCGGCCGCGCTACATAACAGTGCGGTCCGCGCTGGCTTGTGCAAGGGGGCCAAGTCTTTGAAGTTACCAGCGCGGCCGCATAGCACTTTTGTGCGGTCCGCGTGGGCAGCTCAGTACAATACGAAGGATATAAATCCAGTGCGGTCCGCATCCATTTTTGTGCGGCCGCATTGGTAGGTAAGTGAAGGGCCCCACAGTTTTCTATAAATAGAGACCCAAGGCCTAATTTTACCCTTTTCGCACTCTAACTTTCTAAGCCTATTTTCTACTGTTCATCTAAGACATTTGCATCAAGTAGTTTGATTCCTCATCATTCCTGGTAACATATCTTGCAATTTCATTCATTATTTTTAATTTTTCATTATTTTGTTGCTTCCCAGTAGTATAACTTCTTATTTCTTCCCATTTCTCTTAGGTTTAATGATTAGATTATTTTTTTTTGTGTTACTTTTGAACACTGGGCATAAATTACTATATGGTTAATTGAGTAGGGACAACTAGGACCCAAAATTGCTCAAAAATGGACTTAAATGCAAAGCCCTAACTCAATTAAAATCCTTAGCCCAGCGTGGCCGCACATCATTTCTGCGTGGCCGCGCATCATTTCTGCGCGGTCCACGTCGATTTTCTTGTAGGCTTAGTTTGATACCAGCGCGGCCGCATCGCATTTCTGCGTAGTCCGCGCTGACCCAACGCGGCCGCGGTTCATATCAGTGCAGACTACGTTGGGGAGATTCAGAGAGTCTTGTTTTGGGATAGTTGATCAGCGCGGCTGCACTTCAGTTTTACGCGGTCCGCGCTACCCCTGCGCGACCGCATGACTCTTTTGTGCGGTCTGCACACCTCTGTTCTGCTACACTGCTTCTGTGTCATGAAATTAACCGTATTCTCCTCTTATGTTCTTCATCTATTACATTGCATGTGCTTAAACTAACAATGTTAGATGTGTATTCATTTTGCAGATCATGGTTAAAAAATGAGGCGGTAAACAACCACAACAATCCGGGAGAGCTGGTGCCTCCCGAGGGGGTAAGGGAAAGAAAATTGTTAAACTCAGTCCCCAGGCTCGAGAAAACATCAAAAAGGCCCGTAAGCTGATACAGGCTGCTGACAGGGCTGCCTCTCACTCTTCGGGGAGTGAGTATGACCATCCAGGAGCATCACCTCAGAGTCTGCCCCCACTCACATCACTGACCCACTCCAACTACATGACACTCCTCCACCTTCACCCTCATCCAAAAGACCAGTCAACGTAGTTTCTGATTCGTCTGATGAGTCTGTAGCAAGAATTAATAAACAATACTCCACCTCCCCCAGAGCTTCATTATCTGGGGAGAGTGCAGGATATGGTGAGGGGGTGAGCCTCAAGTCGGGGGAGTTGATCGAACTAGAAAACCTGAAGCCTGGGCAGATAGATTTGTTAGTGAGTTGGCATTCCACAAATTTAGAGAGTGGTAGCCCATGAGGAAGTTGATCCCGGAGAGAACATTTATTGACAAAGACCATGTACCTCTCAACCCAAACGTGCAAGAGCAATTCCGTACTAGATATGGTTGGGACTTCTTCAAGGAGAAATGTATTGACGCCAATGAACATATGGTGAAAGAGTTTTATTGCAATGTCTCTCACATAGTCAAATACACGAAAGTGACGAAGGTGAGAGACAAAATGGTAGTGTTTGATGGGAAGTCGCTGAATGACTACTTGGAGTTCAAGGAGGAGGATGAATCAGAGTATTTAGCTAAGCTGGCAATGGGTGAAGCAGTGCGTCCTTGGTTGGCCGAGTACTTGGCAGCCCCGGGCACTGTTCCAAAATGATTGAAAGCGGGGGAAAAGATTCTACGGAACACCTTCAGTTTTGAAGCTAACTTAGTATAATTCCACTTAGTGGGGAAAGGCCTTGGAAAGGAGTCATGGCATAACTGATAAGGTTGCTGCCTTATGACCTTGTGGTCACAGGTTTGAACCATAAGAATAAGAGATCAAAAGAGGATACAGAGAAGGGGAAGGGCTAAAGATTGTTGAAGAAAGAATGAGTGAAGTTTTGATTCAAGAAATCCCTTATTTATAGATAAATAACGGCGAAGCTCAATGTTTTTGGGAAACCGACCGGTGGTGCATTCAATGCTTCTGTGGGAATGAATTGATGGGACGTTTCGAGTGCCTACATCACGAATATGATGTCATCACGACAGGTTCGAGAAAATTGAGGTCAAGATCGTTTCTTATCATGTCATTCTAAGAGACGCGGGGACTATCTATATACGGTCAAAATCGGGGAAAGCCGATTTTAAAGATTCCATGACGTTTCAAGCCCGACCTCGAAGGGATCAAAGCTTAGTCTAAGGCTCGTCCCTGAATCACTCGCCTCGAGAGGGTATATCGAAGACTCATCATAGCGTACCTCGAAGTAGCATAAAAATCGATGACCGTCATGGAAAGGCGGAAAACTCCCGAGGGCACGCGATGAGAACCGATAGAGTCTGCGAGAAATAGTACAAATCCATACTAAGACATTATACAACTTTACCAATAGCACTTCCTCGTCATTATTAAACACGTACTGTGTTGGGATTCCCCCTCCTATATAAAGGGGACCCTTGTCATTTTGTATCACACACATTATTGAATACAATAGAACATTCTCTGCTTTTCTTGCCTAAACGTGCTAAAAAATTACTCTATAGATTTATTGTTTGTTCATTTATTGTTCATTAATTGTTCTTCATTTATTGCCCATTATTAACCGCAAAGGGCTATGGTCGAAGTCTTTGATACAATTGTTTCTTCACCAATTGTTCATTGCTAGCTGCCCTAGCTAGACCTCGAAGCCCCTGTTCCAGCTAGCTCAAGGCTTAATCTTGCGATAGCTTTGGTTTGCATATCTTATTTTCTTTACTTACACTTAGCATATATTGCCTAACAACTAGTATTGAAATAAATCATATATTTTTAAAACCACAAAATCAAATATAACTGTTAATACCATTTTTAAGGTAAACAAAGTTAAAGAGAGAGTTTAAGTCGTGTAAGTGATTAGTATAAAGAATTTTTACACCAATCCATCAGATCAACTTTATCATTACAGTATCTTATTTTTAAGATTCCGAATGTCACATTTTGAGAAGATTAATTATCTGTATGTATCATTTATGTGACCTGATAATATAAAAGTTAATTACACTATTCGTATACTATTTAAACTCAAGAAAACAAATGTTCTTCTACGAAGATGTATTATATGCTATTTATAGCTAATACTACTACTAATTATAGCTTCTCATTGTAATATGTTTTAAGTAATATAATTATAGCTCCTCGTCAACCGTGGGCTTAATAAAAAGGAATAATCTGGTTTTTCCAAAGCAATAATTTACTTCCGGAACAAAACAAGACCCGTAGAAATCCTTTGAGAAGAGGTTGTAACAAAGTAATTAATTGAATCGAACAGTAAGATGAGATATTGATTAATTACTTTAATACTTAATTAAGTGGT
>MU768919.1:10916-23860 GCA_026770625.1 Nicotiana glauca
TTTAATACATATTTTAATTTTTTAAAATTTTTAAATAAAATTTATTTATTCAAAGGTAAGTCCATAATATAAATTAAAAAGACAAAAATATTATTATATTAAAAAGCTAAAAAAAATAAAAAGAAGATAAACATTGATAATTTAGAGGGTAAAATAGATTTTTGACGATAAAAAATTAGAGAAATCTAGTTGAGTGACCTCTGAGTTCTACTGACATAGTTGTATTGGGAAAAACTTAATTTATATATTGAAGATGACGTGTCATGACACATGAACTGGTCAAATGGTCAAAGTACGATAATCAATCAAGAGGCATGGGAAACAACAGTTACGGGAGAGAAGAAACTTAAAGAGACACGAGTCGTTACTCGAATAGCATGAGTCCCGTACCTGTTCGAATCATTTAAAGCCCAAAGATCAAAAGGAATTAGAGGAATGAACCTGACAACGCAGAAGAGGCCACAACTACACCTATTAACGACACGTTGGAAAATCCCCGCTCTGGGCTTGTTTATTCTAGAAATGGAGGAACCCCCAATGAATCATATGGGGGAGAACCAGGTAATTCAACTAACTCACATTTGCAAAATTTAGTACTAACCTTGCAGAAACAACTCAAGGAACAGAACGACCGCATAGAACAAATCCCCGGAGTTCCACTTGTGATCAAAGGAGTAGATATGGACAAATATTCCCAACAACTGTGGAAACCAAGTGCTGCCCCCCTCCCAATTCCAAAGAAATTCAAAATGCCTGATATCCCAAAGTATGATGGAACAACAGACCCATGAGACCACGTTATGACATTCACAATTGGCGTGAAGGGCAATGATTTGACGAAACAGGAAATTGAATCAGTCCTGGTAAAAAAATATGGTGAAACACTCATCAAAGGGGCATTGACCTAGTATTCTCTCTTACCCGAAAATTCTGTAAACTCTTTTGCTGAGCTTGCAAATTCCTTCATTAAAGCACATTCGGGAGCCCAAAAGGTAGAGAAGAGGATGGAGGATATATTCAAAATCAAACAAGGAGATTCAGAATTACTTCGAGATTTCGTTGATAGATTTCAACGTGAAAGAATGGCTTTACCGCGTGTACCTGACAATTGGGCAGCTATAGCATTCATGAGCAATTTGAATGAAAGAAGCTCGGAGGCTACGAGGAAACTCAAGTAAAGCCTTCGAGAATTCCCTACTACAACATGGAATGATGTTTATAACAGGTACAGCACGAAGCTACAGATTGAAGAGGATATAGTTTCAAGAACCCAAAAAAGAAGAAAAAGTTGGTTCGAAACGTGCAGAAAATGAAAGGAGGTCTGGAAAAAATAGGTACGAGCCGTATATGGGACCTACAGGGAAGGACTCATAGTCAAGATTAGACAATCAAAGCTACGATCACAAATCTAAAAATAATTAGTCAGGTTCCTCATCTAGATTCAGGAACGAGCGCAACATGCAAAGGTCACAAGATGATGACAGAATTTTAAAAGTGAGATTCGGTGCTATAATTTCAACGTTACCAACTCTGAGCTCGTGGCTGTTTTAAGAAGCATGAGAGATAAGGTCCGATTGCCAAAGGAGATGAGGTTAAATCCAAATCGGCGTAATCCTGATCATTGGTGCGAATTTCATAATGACCATGGCCATAAAACATTTAAGTGCAGATTCTTACAAAGTGAAGTTGATCATTTGTTGAAACAAGGATATCTTACTGAGTTATTCAGTGAAAAAGGCAAGGAGGCTTACATGAAAATAGGTAGGTGCCCCCAAAACCACCATCTCCCAAAAGAACCGTCAATGTCATAAGCGGGGGATAAGATATAAACGGTGTAATGTATACAAAATCAAATAAAGTTTCAAAAGTCACTATCACCCACGGGAAACGGGTACGACAACACTTGGAAGGCTAAGGCATGACCTTCGATCATGCAGACGCAGATGGTGCATTATCTCCACATAATGATGCACTGGTAATATCCTTACTTGTATATGATACTAATGTGAAACGAGTTTTGATTGATCTAGGAAGTTCTGTAAATATTCTCCTACTAAGGGTATTGCGTGAAATGCAAGCTGAGAAAAATTAATCCCAAAAGCACATACTTTGTCATGGTTCGATAACTCTAGCGCTGTGACAAAAGGAGAAGCGATCCTAACTACATTTGCAGAAAGTGTTATGAAAGATACCAAATTTCAAGTCGTGGATATGGAAATGGCTTATAACATGATTTTAGGAAGGTCATGGATTCATGACATGGATGTTGTTCCGTCAATGTTGCATCAAGTTATTAAATTTCCATCACCCTGGGGAATATGTCAAATCAAAGGCGATCAACAAGCTTCAAGAAGCATCAATTCCATTACAAACTCAACCAATAAGGGTGAGGACAAATAACGATTAAGGAATTCAGTTGGGGAAGATGCGGCGTCAGTCTCAAATGAACAAGAACAGATCGATATGGATTCAAGACCTGATACCATTCAAGAACCAAAGGAAAACAAGGACATCAAAAAAACCATTGAGTTATTAGAAGAAGTGATTTTATTCATACACTGGCCTGAGAGGAAAGTGTACATCGGAGCCAACCTTAGCCATGAGGTAAAATGTAAATTAATTGAATTTTTAAAAGCTAACGCAGATTGCTTTGCTTCGTCCCACGGTTATATGACAGGGATACCACCGGAGGTTATTACTCATAAGTTAAACGTAGATCCATCATATCCTCCAGTGAAGCAAAAGAAAAGAAAGCAAGGAACATTCAAGAATAAGGTGATTCATGAAGAAGTTTAAAAATTGCTCAAAATTGGTTCGATTCATGAGGTAAAATACCCTAACTGGTTAGCTAACACTATTGTGGTACCTAAGAAGAATGGTAAGTGGCGAATCTGTGTAGATTACACAAACCTCAATAAAGCCTGTCCAAAAGATTCTTTTCCTTTACCACATATAGATAAATTAATTGATGCTACTGCAGGGCATGAGCTATTAAGTTTTTTAGATGCATATTCAGGATATAACCAAATCAAAATGGACCCAGAAGATGAGGAAAATACCTCTTTCATAACAGACAGGGAAACTTTTTGTTATAATGTAATGCCATTTAGTCTTAAGAATGCAGGTGCAACTTATCAAAGGTTAGTTACTCAAATGTTCCAAGAACATTTAGGTAAGACCATGGAGGTTTATATAGATGACATGTTAGTTAAAACACACCATTCAGAGGATCATATATCACACTTATCTGAAACATTTAAAATTTTGCAAAAATATAATATGAAGTTAAATCCAGAAAACTGTGCATTTGGAGTGGCATCAGGAAAGTTTTTGGGTTTTCTTGCTTCTAACCGGGGTATCGAGGTAAATCCCGCACAGATTAAATCTATCGAGGAAATTCCTGATATACTTTCAAGCAAAAAAAGAAGTGCAGAGATTGACAGGAAGAATTGCAGCTATGGGAAGGTTCATTTCTATATCTTCAGAAAAATATTTTAAATTTTTCTCAGCTCTTAAAAAGCAGGAACATTTTGAGTGGGATGAGGAGTGCCAACAGGCACTTCGAAACTTGAAGACTTACCTATCAAATCCACACTTGCTAGCAAAACTAAAGGCAGTGGAGAAACTTTTTATTTATCTTGCTGTTTTAGAAGTGGCAATAAGCGCAGTTTTGGTTTGTGAAGAACAAGGTAAGCAATCTCCTATTTATTATGTTAGTAAATCCTTAATAGATGCAGAAACACGGTATCCACAGCTGGAAAAACTAGCACTTGCTTTAATTATGGCATCTAGAATATTAAGACCATATTTTCAATGTTATCCCATTGTTGTGGTAACTGCATACCCATTACGAAGTGTATTACATAAACACGAACTGTCAGGCAGGTTAGCCAAGTGGGCTATAGATATAACTGAGTATGAAATCAAATACCTGCCTAGAACGGCAATAAAGTCTCAAGTATTAGCAGATTTCGTGGCTGATTTCAGTCAAGGTATACAGTTCGAAGCTGATAAAGAAGTACATGTACTTAATGGAGCTAATCCAGGTACGTGGACATTATTTACTGATGGATCGTCTAATGTAAATGGAGCAGTATTAGGTATTGTCTTAGTACCACCTACGGGTGAAACTATTAGACATGCTATTAAATGTATCTCCATGACTAACAATGAAGCGGAGTATGAAGCTACGATTACAGGACTAGAATTGACACGGAAACTTGGAATAATTCAGATAGTGATTAAAAGTGATTCACAACTTGTGGTTAACCAAATGCTGGGAACTTTCACGGCCAGGGAAGCTAGGATGCAACAGTATTTGGAGAAGGTGCGAGAATTAATTAATCAATTCCAAACCTGGAAAGTCATGCAAATTCCAAGGGATGAAAATGGTGAAGCAGGCACTTTAGCTAACCTTGCATCCATAGCTGATGTAGCGAATGATATGAACGCTTCAATCATACATTTATTCCACTCAGCTCTTGAACCTGATAAGTATGAGGTAAATTTCAATCATTTAACCTGGGATTGGAGGAACGAAATTGTTACTTTTTTGCAGTATGGTACTGTCCCTGATGACAAAAAGAAGGCTTACGCTCTACGAAAAAAGTCAGCCCGATAATGTTTAAAACAAGGAAATTTATATCGGAAAATGTTTGGTGGCCCCTTAGCAAGATGTCTTGGACCTTCTCAAACGGAGTATGTAATGATGGAAATACATGAAGGACATTGCGGAAATCACGCAGGAAGAAGATCGTTAGTCAAGACTTTAATCAGGGCAGGGTATTATTGGCCTAAAATGGAAGAAGAAGTCAAAAATTTCGTATCTAAATGCGACAAATGTCAAAGGTACGGTAACAATATGCACAAACCAACGGAGTTATTGCATCCAGTTATAGCCTAATGGCCTTTTATGAACAAATAAAGGAAAAGAAGAAGTAAGCTACAGGGAGCCGGAAGCAGGCCCAAATGACTTCTCCAACCTCCAATAGCCTCAAATGCCAAAGTTCCATAGACAATATTGTGTCTAGGTGTGTTAGAGTTCCCTAAGAACCTCAAGGATCTCGGGTAGTGCTCACACCTAGTCCTTTTTCTCAAACAATAACTGATTTAAGTGCAGTGTGGAAAAGACCAGCTCTGACATGCCAGAGTTCAGAGAGATGTGACGAATCTCAAGGCAGTACGCATGGTAGATGGGCAGGACCTAATATTCTAGGAGCAATGTGAGAGTGTATGATGACTTTGAAAGAGTTTGGTAAACAATGGAAAGAAGGTTTTAGAAATAAAAGGAACTTTATGAAAGTTAGAACATAGTTAGTGTATAAATAGTTTGAGAAAAACATGAAGAACATCTTTAAAAAATCAGAGAGCAAGTAATAGAACACGCATACTTCATCCAAGGGAAAGGGTAGGGGGAACACCTAGTACATATTAATGGCAACAACAAGAGCATATAAGTTTTCCTTTTTTTTTTCCAGAGTTCTTTATAGGATTTAGGAGTCAATCACATAGCTATAGTACAAACAGTTGAGAATATAGTTATACTAGGTAGAATTGAACATAGGGTCAGAAGTACTTAGGGAGTAGTAAATAACCTAGCAAAGTAGGTTACTATCTTGAATTGGGAAACAAACAGACAGACAATCAAACATACATACACATAGTAGAGTCATATTGAGACATGCTAGAGAAAGCAATAGACAAGTCATGAGACATGGTAATCATAAGTTCAATACGTAGATCTCATATATGCAATGTGAAACCAGGATTTAAGCATGCTAGTTACATATCAATAAGCCAAGTGATAGACAGAAATCAGTAAACTAATGTAGTAAGAGAACACATAGAGTTTTGAGCTTGTAATTAAATCAGGACATACCAGTTAAGGAGAGCAGACACAAATTATAGAGTAGTTTAGTGCAATAACTAGCCTTTGCTTACAACCGTCTAGTTGAATGGAAGTAGCAAGTAATAGAAAAGAGCAGAAAACTTTAAGTATAAGAGAGAGTTTTAAACTAGTGTTTGTTGTTTTTGAACTTAAAATAAGAGATGGTTTATATAGTAATCAAAAGCTTTAACAAATAAGGTAAGAGATCAATTAAGTAGCAAATCAGGGAGTCACATGTAAAAGCAAGTTTCTCCCTTAATCCAGGGAATTTTCACATCAACGAGACATCATGCTAGGTATTTAAGGAAAATAATCAAGTAAAGTTTTAGGTATAGAGTAAGTAATTAGGGGTAAATGAACAGAAGTTTAATTAAGGACACAAATCAGCAAGAGTCAGCAAAATACAAACAAGTCAAGGGTAAAATAATTAAGGCAAGCAATTTTGTCAAATCGAATAAAGAGGTAAGAATAAAGAGTTTTAAGGAAAAGCGTTCAAATCAAACCAAGAAATAAGGAGTTCAGAATATTCAAGGGTTCAGTCAGAGAGAAAGTCATGAAAGCGTCATTATGTTTAGCATATAAATAGGCAGGACATGAATAGTAAGAAATTGACACATAACTTTTACAAAGCAAAAAGTTAAACGATACTGATTCAAGGAGAAATATACGACTCTTAACATGAATGGCCAAGAATAAGTGAAAGGGTTGAACCAAGAAATTCAGTAGAAGCATATTAGGACAAAAAAAATCATGAGAAATCACGAGAACCCAAAGCAAGAGCACAATCAAATCTACCAGTATTCAGAAAACAAACAAAGAACCCAAAAGAAAATTAGGGATTTCAGAACAAGTGAGCTAGGATTATAATAGACTTACAAAATTAGTCAAAATATATGATAAGCAGAAGATTAAACATAAAATTCATCAAAAAAAATTTTAAAAAGAAATTACAGAAACCCTAGTTTTAGGAAAAAATGAAAAATCACTTGAAATCATACGATTCTTGTAAAGAATCTCAAGGCTATTGTAAAACTCACATAAAACAACCCAAATCATCTTAGACCTGTATAGATCTAAGAGGTTTTAGCAAAAGAAATTAGAGTTTCGAAGAGAACGGCAAAAAGATGAAGAAACACACTGAAATACCCATAGATCGTAGTCAATGTAGGACGATCTCACTCGAAATCACACCTGAATGGCCTGAAACAAGCGAGAGAGGAATCATAGATGCAAATCACTAGCCCTGGTCCCTTGAGGGTCCTGGAGATGGCAAGAATGACATGAGAGAGATCATTGCAGACCTGGGAGATGGTGAGAGATCACCAGAGATAGCCATAGATGAGGGTCGGTGATTTTTGATTAGGGTTAGGTTGAGAGCTTTTGAGAGCAGAGGGGTTTTCAGGGCGGCGGGTGTAAGGTGCGAAATGAATTAGGTCGGGGGTGGGGGGGTCTTTTGGGTTTATTTTAGGAAGGGTAGATTGTGCCCGTTGATCTTTATGATCAACGGCCGGGATTAAAGGGTGTGAGGGACCGGATCGGGTATTTGGGGTGTGGGTCGGGTAATTTAATTGACAACTGGGTTGGTAATTGGGTTAGGTTGTGGTTGAATTGGGGATAAAATTGAAATAAAATTAGGCCATATTTTAAATAGCCATTTTAATACTATATAATTTATAAGAAATAATAAATGATTTTTGAAAAAATAATTTCGTGTACTAAATTGGTTTGAAATAGTTTTTTAATATTTAAAAAATATAAAAGATTATTTTTTGCATCAACAATGTAATTATGCATTAATAGGGCTATTAATACATATATATGCAATTTAGCTTAAAATGTAAATGCAATTATTAAAAAAATGCACTAAAAATATTTAATATTTTGGCATAAATATAGGATTTAGATTAATAAATCACCAAAAAAATAATTAGAAGGATAATTATTGAAAAATGTTTAAGTAAAAAGGGAACAAATAAATCAATTTGAAAACTTTAAAATTATAGAAAAATTATAAAAATGATTATGCATGCTTATCACTGCATATATATATATATGTATGTATGTATGTATGTATATATGCATGTATATATGTATGTATGTATTTAAAAAATATAAGAAAAAATATGAGTATCAACAGGCATAATAAAACTTCAAAAGTCTTTCGCCAAAATGAGGGAAAACTATAGCCATCTTAGAGGTCGCATCGACCCAATCTAAAAAGAGCCTAAGGGCCAATACATAAGAGCCTAAGGGCCAATACGTAAGAGCCTAAGGGCCATCCGAAAGATCCTAAAGGCCAATGTGTTAAAACCTTGAGGGTCGATAGCCCCGAGTCAAAATTTGACTCGAGGATCGAACCCCGAACGGTCAACTATTATCAATCATTCATCAAGCATGAAAACCGAAGGGGTTTATAGCATAAGTCCGACACATCGGATTGGTTATCGACAAACATCAAAATTTATTCTAAAAGGCAAAGAGAAGACAAGGAATGATGAAAAGCGAAGATCCTTACATATATAATAAAGTTTCACAAAGACATATTTGCAAGGTTCACGCCTGGAGCCCTTCCACAAAAAAAGAACAAATAAAAACCTAATCTATCACCGAGGTCACTTGACCACTCAGAGCTCCCTCAGAAGTTGTGCCTTCAACGGCTTGGCCCTCAACCTCCGGGACACCAACGACCTCCTCCCCCTCGAGGACTTCACCTTCATCTTCATTATCCTCCCAACCACTGGTTGAACCATCATCAGAAGAAAGCAGAGCTGCCGATTCTTCCTCTAGGGCCTTCACCCTCTTGATCTCAGCCAACAAATCGATGCCCCATGCATGTACATCCTCGAGAGCCTATCTCCATGATCTTAACCGGCATGTTCCAGGGCTCGGGTTAGTTCAAGCTCAGCCTCTTCAGATACCTTCCTGGCTCGAGCATTTGCATCAGCAACATCTTCTCGATACGAGGATATGAGCGCCTCGACTTCGGACTTAGCTGTAGATAGCTCCGCAACTTATTCGGCATGGAGATATTTGTACTTATGGCTTTCTCCCCTTGCCCCTTGGATTTGATGCTCAACCAAGGTCAACTTCTCTCGAAGAGTTTCTTTATCGGAGGACACTTCATCCCTGCGCTGCTTCAGCCCAAGGATTTCAGTATCTCTGACTTTTAGTTCCTCTCGAATTAGATCATCTTTTTGCTTAAGCTGAAATAATCAAATTAATGTATTAAATGCTCAATTGACTAATGCATAAAAGTATTCCCACGAAGGTCGTATTACCTGTTCATCGAGATCGGCCCGCTTTCTAGACATCCTCTCAAATGTGCTCGAAGGTCACTTAGCTCCTCCTCCTTTTGGGCATAAAGGCCCTTAAGCTCGTTCAATTCATAAGTGAACTTCCTAAATTTGTTCTCACAATGAGACAACTCAGCTTGTGACATGGAAAAAGCTTGGTTGAAGAGCATCAAGGCCTAAAAACACATAGTAAAGGAGTAGGAAAAGCAAGAACCCAAACTCAAAATACAGTGGTTAAGTTAAGATTAACTATTTTTGAAGCTTCTTGGATTCTTCGAGTATCAATGAGGCATCGATATCGGGGCCTTCCTCAACCCCGAAAAAATATCCTTCAAACATACCATTCTCTATGGGGGATGCCCCCACGACGGGAGTTTTCATATCTTGGGCATCCCGTATTTGCCTAGGAGAGAAGATGGGCCCGGCGAAGGCTCATCTACATTGATCATTGATAAGTTAGGATTTTAACATGATTATACCCTATACTTGCTATTGCTTTTGTTATAAATTGCCACAAAATAATCCCAACCTGCTTATATGTTGTGCTTGATTGCAGGTTTGGGCGACAAGATGACAAATGTCAAAGATCGGCTCTAAATGGAGTGAAACCTGCCCAGTGACAAAGACCAAGTGAAGTGAGGAACAGGAAGACCTAGCGCGGACCGCACTGATATGCCACGCGTCCGCGCTAGGAGATTCAGAGAGTGGCTAATTCAAGGGTAGTCAGCCCGGCCGCGCTCCAATTATACGCGGTCCGTGCCAATGAGGTTCAGACACCAACAATTGCAAGACAAAGTACCACGCAGCCGCGCTATATTTCTACGCGGTCCACGTGAATGAGATTTAGAGAGTTGGAGTTTTGGCCAAATATAGCCACGCGGCCGCGTTGCATTACTGCGCGGTCCGCGTCAGTTTCACACCGCGGCCGTACTATATTTCTACGCGGTCCGCGGTCCCAACTTCAGAGAGCAGAGTTCAAGAGTCCAAGAGCCAACACGGCCGTGCTACCTTTTTGCGCGGTCCACGCTGACCCCGCAGGAGTAGTTTTGTCCAATTTTTCCAGCCTGGTATAAATAGGATATTTTACCATTTTTAGGTCAAGTTTTATATTCTGAACAAGAGCTGTGCTCGTGAGAACCGTGTTTTAGCCTATTTTGGGCATTTTAGCATTAATTCTTCCATAGATTCTTGTATTTTAACTTTAGCAATTAATTAATATGCTTAGTTCTTCATCTACTTCTTCTGTTTCTTCTTTATTTATGTCTAGCTAAACCCATTAGCTAGGGTTGTGGTTCAACCCTAGTGTGGGTAATTGATGAGTGTTGCTTCTTAATGAGAGATTGATATTGGGTGTTTGTTATTTGGGTTAATTTTATGCTTTAATTAAGGATTGGTGGTTGCAAACATTGATTCTAGCTTAGTGGGTTTTGACTCTTCTTGAGAAAGAGAGTCTATGACCCCAAAATTGACCCAGCAAGGAAATGGGATGGACCCATGAGAAATGGTAGTCCCAATTAACGAGTTAAATCTCGAAAGAGTAATCACCCTGCTTGAACCCTAGTTGCTTGGTCTAATTGGCCTACCTAATTGGTCTCGAGAGAGTCAATTGGGCAAAATCGCTCTCTCTACCGAGAGGTGTGAGAGTGGGTACAATTGAGCAATGGTTATAACATTGATCCCAAATATGTCAATCTATTATTAATAGTTTCTACATGTTAGTTGACCACGTAGGTGATGCCACAACCCTAGTGCTTCTCTCCATAGTTAATACAACCTAGCGATATTTCCTTAGCATAATTTAGTTTTAATCCTTAACTGATAATAGTAGTTGATAAAAGAAAACCCAAAAATGTTAGGAGTGCAATTAGAAGCACAAACACATTCCTAGTTTAGACAGATACGCAACTCCACTCCAAGCTCTCTGTGGAAAAATCGACCCCTATACCACTATTCGGGTAAAAGTTGTAGCATCCGCTCTTCCTACCATTGTGTAAGGTCGAGTTGGCAGCGATCACTTTTTGGCGCCGTTGCCGGGGAGATTACGTGTTTACTATCTGTGTAGCTAGTTTTGTGTTTTGCTTCTATTTCCTTCTTTTTATTAACTTTATTTGTGTCGATCCATCAGGTACACATGACTCTAAACGGAAATGACCCTCTTGTCAACGTGGTCGCGGGGGAGGAGGTTGAGGATCTTGAACGAGAAGATGTATTACCTCAAGCTCCAAGGATAGGACGAAATGCCAATGCAAATGCTAATGCAAATGAGAATGTACTAGACCCTCTTCCGCCTCCACCAAGAGTAGATCCAAGAGTCCTTCTAAACCAGGGTTATGCAAGTTCCATAGTTCCTCCCCGAATCCGGGAGGGGAATTTTCAAATGACCAATGTTATGTGTATTTAATCAACAGATTGCCATTTTCTGTTATCAACAAAGAGCGGTAGAAGAGAATAAAGTGTTGCGCCTATTCTTTTCTTTCATAGCTGACCCCAAAAGTCAATAAATAGAAGAGTGAGGAGGGATTTTTTGGCAAAGCAAGACTGATTAGTGAATAGAAAAAAAAAATGTACATAGCTGTTCCAGCGGAATTTCCGAGCTTTTGAAATAATAGCTGTGGCACTCTCTTTCTTCCGTAGAGAAGGAACGGAATTCTGTTTACTCACTTTAAATTGAGTATCCGTTTCCCTCCCTTTCCTGCTCAAGTGGTTCATTCGCTTATTCAAGGGATATTCTAAGAGGAAAGTACGCTATTCGTCGGTGAGTAACGAAAAATCCTGTGAAAAACACGATCGCCTTGACTTTGCTCGAACAGAAAGGGTATTTTACGGGCGCCTCCGACCAAAATGCATTCAAGCACTTGAAGGGGTTCGTAGATACTTGTTGGGGGAGTAAACAAACAAACATGTCAGAGGATGCTTTGAGATTGAGGCTTTTCCTGTTCTCTCTTCGAGGTAAAGCATTGGATTGGTTAGAAAGGCTTCCAAATAATTCCATCACAACGTGGGATTGTCACGACCCAAATTCCATACCCGGTCGTGATGGCGACTCTCGTGAAGACAAGGCCAGCCAACAACCCCCAAATCCTCTCGATTAACCAGCTATTAAACATAATGAATAGAAAATATATCTTAGTTGTATTTAACTATCAATTCCATCCCAATACAACCCGACGGGGGTTTCACAATTCACGAGCATCTAGGAGGATCCATATTATAATTTAAAATATATAATACATAGAGTAAAATCTGGAAAAAAAGAAGGAGAAGAATCTCGGTGCCGCAAACGCCGGCGGTCACCTTGCTTAGCTACGATAGCAATACCTTCAATCCGCTACTAACCCACTACCGGGTGAAACAGTACCTGCAACTGCACGCGAGGTGCAGGGAGTAAAGTGAGTACTTCCAACTCAGTGGTAATAAGAGAGAATAATAACTGAGCGATAAGAAAACACGTATGGGCACACCAAAATGCTATAAAAGACAGTACAACCCTCTGAGAAAGATAGTAAAACCGTAACATCGAGAAAATACTTTAGAAAACCTCAAGCTCAGTTAAAAATCTCTTTTGAAAGTATGTCTTTTCAACAGTTGCAAAATAAGTTTCAACAAGTAGGAAACAATCAGAAATCTGCCCCTTGGGTTCGGTATCAACCTCTCAGTGCAGTATCAGCCCCGCAGGCTCACTCTCAACTCACCAAGCACAATATCAGCCATCTCGGGCTCAGCACTCCATAACAAGTAACACCAGAGTATCTGGTCAACGCTCA